>JAPMOR010056928.1:30353-42079 GCA_026543865.1 Argiope aurantia | reverse complement strand
AAGCAGGTTTTTTTCCCTAGATAAAGTTATAGCATATTATAACCACAATCTCAATACTAAATAACTCAATAAAAAATCAAAACAAAAATTGAGTGAGGATCATCCCTCACCCAACATAAAACCCATAAAAATATAATCGCTTTCCATATAAAATCAGCGAATAACTATTTTTAAAAATAAGCCTTTTTTGGCATACTTAAAAGAAGAATGTTTCAGTTTCTATATTTTTTAAATTTATGATTCATAATTATAAATACTTTGGAATCTTGAAATTAATTTTGTCACGAATACGTAATCAGATGGTACCCCTCATATGGAATCAAAATTTAACTAAATCAATCGATAATTAATATCTGAAAATAATAAGTACTTTAATTCTAACATATTAGGAAGTGAATGAAAAATCAATTACAAAATTCCATCTTTAGAAACAAGAAATAAATACATTCTAATAAAAATATTTAAAACTGGAACAATTATTCGAATGATATAGCAGCACCATTCAAATTTTAGAATAAACTAATTTTGAAATTTAAAAGAGGAGCCGATAATAAAATCTAAAGCAATCACAGGCATTTACGGTTAAGTACGGTTAAGCAGGCTTTTAGTTAAATAAGTATTAATTTTTTTATTACCTTAGGTGAATTGACTTCACATATATGTAAGATATATAAGCAATATACTAATTAATGAATAGTAATTGCTCTAAAGAATTTAATTTTTCAAAACCAAAAAATTATGCTGAAGTAAAAAATAGAAAAACATGAAAATGAAAATAAGTTTCATCAATTATTGAATATCTTACTAAAGTAAAATTATTTATCACAAATTATTTCATCTTTCTTGACATAACATCTTTTATGACAGTTCATCAACAAATCACATCACTAAAGAAAATTTCCCGACTCTAAAAATGAAGCATTTCAATAATAAATAAACTTTAAAATGTTCATTAGTCAAATTTGACAGGGATATGAAAATAGCAGTGCTAACATTCGTTTTACAAGATTCTCAGTCTGAAAAGAGAAATGGAAGAAAAAAAACCCACCTTAACTTTAAACATAAAATTTAGATTCAAATTAAGTGGAGAAGTAAATAAATGTCTGACCATTCCATGATGAAAAATCCACCAGAACACACCTTTGAGAATTTGGATAAGAAATTATACGTTGTAAGAATACTATCTCTCCCAGTCATTTTCCGAATAAAAGAATATATATATAAAAAAACAGTTTATTCATAAAAATATCTTCCTATAACTCATAAATGCTGAAAAGGCTTATCTTCGGGGAAAAACTGAATACAAAGCAAAGAAAAATAAGAATGCAAGGTTTGAATTCCAGATAAAAATTGTAGTGAAAGAACTGTGAACTTATTTTGATAAACTAACAATGAGAAACGTCAGTTTTGTTTTTAATTCCTCAGGGAACAAACGATATATTATTTTATCATGAATTTGCGCTGCTCTGCTTTGTTTGATAAAATCAGACGATTCAAATTCGAAAAAATAAAGCTGGAAGAAAATAAAGTTTCTCCAATAACGAGAAAAAGAAAACGATTTTAATGAATTGAATCTGGCCATTAATTTTGAAAACAAAACGAAGTGGGCGACGACTTTACTTTTCATATTACTTAACTTGTATCAAGCAATAATTCTTATATTCTCAGTCGTACGTTTATATTTCAATATTCCATGTTACGCTGTTATTTTTCAATACGCAGAATTTCAAGTTACGCTACAGAGCAACTGATTTATAGCATGCTTAACTGGAAAGCATGCTTAACTTTCCATCCTAAAAAAATTATCGTTGTCAAAATAATGCCTTTTTTTAAATCAGAATAATAGCGGAATTATTTTACAAATACGCAGTAAATAGGAAGACTTTTAATTGTGGTAATCTTAATGAAAAATGATTAAAAAATGAAATCAATAAAAACAATATAGAACAAAGAATAATAAAGAAAAAACAATAAAAATTTTACAGAAATGCTGTTTTTTTTAAATTGTTTGCTAACTACTAAACATGTTCTAAATTGGGACATAGACATATTTTACTTATATGTTTTTTCTGTTTATACGTCATTTCATCGTTTGTATTTAGAAATTTTGAACTAGAATTGTAGGTATTTTGAATTGCAAAGATAATAAGCAAAATTCATTTAATTTTATAACTGAACTTTAGAGGAATGACAATAGGTATTTTACAAGGAAATTGTGGATAAATATAAAAAGCTATTAACAAATATTTACTATTTTTGGAACACAATGTAAATGAAACTTCAATATAGAAATGTCAGCAAAAAATGGGAAAAGAAGGAAGAATGAAATAATAATAATAATAACAATAATTACATGGCTTGCATATATGTTACAACTTTGAATACACTGCCGTTTTCAGCGGAAAAAAACAAATAATCACCAATTCTTCATAGAAAAATCTCCAAAAAACTATTTAAAAAATCCGAAATCCGAAAAAAGTACAGAAAAAATAAGAATATGTTTAATTATTAAACGAATTTTTACAGATGTTTTCAAAACGAAACTTATATAATAGAAATAAGAAAAAGGTAATCCAGTTATTTGAAAAAAATAAATAAATAAGCATTCTCACATGGATTTTTTAAATGCTTCCTCGTTTAATATATCTTAAGAACTTGGATGATATATTAGGTCTATAGCTAGAAACAAGTATATTATTTTCATGCAAAACATATAAACCAAATTACATTCGTATAAATTGCTGCAATTTTACATTATCATATTCACAAATACATAGACGCGGTCTTTTCCATTCACGGATTTGAATTAAAACTTTATAGAGATTTACAATTTTGGTGTAAATACCATATAACAAATTTCATCTACCTCGTTTCTTTTTCGAGCTATTATATTCACATACTCACTGACAAACAAAATTCCAAATTTGATTTTTTATTTTGAATTTGGAGAAGTCAAAGATGTGAATTAAAAATTAGAGGTATAATTTCTTCATAATTACAATAATTTTTTCACTAAACATGAGAAATTAAATAAAAATCTATAAATAGTCTTGAAAAACATGTAATAAATTCAATTAATCTGCATTCCTAAATTATTTTCGCACCGATCGATTTCAATCTTCATTTCAACATCGAACTTCCCCACTTTTATAGGGTCAAATTTCTTAAACTGTCCATTTTTGAGCTGCAATATAATATGAAATAAAATGGCTAAAATAAACTCTTGTTCATCGGAATTTCGGAAGAATTCCCTTTTCAACTATATAAGCTCTTAATACATTTTCAAGGTCCTTTTTTTTGTTTGTTTGTTTTCAATCGTGCTTTGCTGAATCCGTTGCTTCTTGTCAATCATTTTTCAAAAAGTTTTTTTAAAAAACTGTTAAAATATAAAACATTTTGTCTAATTATGAAGAAACGAATAAAAATGTTTAAAAAAATTCTCTATTGATTTTTTTATCAGAATTATTTTTATTGCACATATACATACACACATTTTAACATAAATGTGTGTATGTATATGTGCAATAAAAATTAAATTAAAATGCAGAAATGAGAAAAAAAACATGTAAAGAGTATTTATATTATAATTAAAGTAAAACTTAAAGTGTTTTAAAATATATGATGTAAAAATATAGCTTATAGAGAAATTTTATTATTTTTACACGGTAGAAATATAGCAAATCGTATTCATTTTATATTATATTAAATTATAAACGAATCTTTAAGCCTAATTTAAAATTACATCCGAATGTATGCATGAATGATTATAGTAATATAATATTCATAAAAGTATTTTATTTTATATTTGTATGTATTTGCAAACTATTATGAATCATTAAGCGAGTCTCAGCAAATGTAACTAAGAAAGAAATGTATGCATGTTTTTTCGAAGTAATTAAAAAGTAAAATATGCTTAAAAGCTTTCTTAATAATAATTTGAATAATTAATAATTAGATGGCTTTTATTTTTAAAAAGTAAATTCTCTTGTATTTTATTCTGTTCGACAATATAATTCTTACGAAAAAACTTCGTTGTCGCATTAAGAGATGAGGCAAAACACTAAAATTGTATTAAGATTTAATACATAATTTATTATTTTACGAGCAATATTTAATGTTTCACTGAGCTTGTATTCTTCTACTAATATAAAGAGAATAATTAAGGGGCAAAAAGGAATCGACAATTTAAGCGCATTATGCATGGAAATAATTTCAGATAACAGTTATGAATATATAAAATATTCATTACATGGAATAGTTAGTCACTGCTAAAACATTTTTTTTACAGTTAATGAGAAAAGTTTTAAATATTATTAAGTGGGAAAGTTTTGTTACGCATTTTTAGTTTTATTATTTATTTTTTAATCATCTCTATGATTTCCCAAGTAAGTTAGCATTTATAGTTTTGAAAAAATTGTAAAATTACATCTTATTGCATTAAATGGAGAATTGTTTCATTAGTTTGCATTATAGTTTGTTCAATTAGCATTATTGTTCACTTTTACAGAGAGAAATTTAAAAAAAATAAAAGAAAAATATAAAAAATATATAAATAAAAATTAAGAGATAAGTTAAATAACTCTTTTCTTGATTTGAAAAAAAAAAAAATTAGAATTATAACTTCTATTTGTAATCGCGAAGGTAATCAAACAGGAAAAAATGTATACTTTTGAAAATATTATTTTGTACTTCACAATTTAATATTTTAATAGGCTTGCGTTGTAAAGTTACATGTGAGTATTCGTTTCAGATGGTATAATTTTAAATGACCATTTTTTTTTTCAATTTCAATTTCAATGCAACAATAGTATCGGCACGCTTAGTAGTAATAATATTACAATACGAACGATACTAATTAAGTATATCTAATAATTTATCGACAACAATTTATAAATTACATAATATTTTAGATAAAGTTATTAGAGCCATAATAAAAAAAACATTGTTTCATAATTATAAAATTGCGAAAATTATAATTAAATATGCAAAATAAATAAGTCTGCCCATAAAAACATTCTAAGATAAGTCTTCTATTTTCACTTTTCACATCTTCTTATAAAATTATATTTTTTTTATTAAATTCTTTCCCAAGCAAATATTGCTCAAAATATATGCTAAGGAAAGAATATAACGTAAAACATTATTATTTTAACATGGCTTTAAAAAAAAATGTCTTTTTAAAGGGTTAATAAAACAAAGGATCGTAAAATTTTTTTATCATTTCTATCAGAATACAATGACATTAAACCACTACAAAATGTTATTTATTTACTGTGTAGCAGTTGCATTACACTTATCTTCTCTTTTGGATACTAGATGGCGATACCTGATTAGGCCATCCCATATGTCATCCCATTGCATTGCGATGGTAATAAGAAGGAGATGTGATGCTGAACTGTGAGCCGCGCGCGTGAATGTCTTGTCTTTGTGTTTGTTTTAAGTGTGTGAATGTGATTATTAAATGTTTCCCACAACATTCGTCCTGTTGCTTCTTGCACAGATCATAATAATCTACATACCACCACACATGTTATAAATACACAACTTTTAATATAATATTTTTTTCAATTTAATCCACGTTTCAGTTTCGAAATTAGGAAACTAGTGAGCAAAAATGTGAAAAATTAAAGAAGTTTAAGGAGGAAGGCTTTTTTCAAAGAATTAAATTTAAGAGAGAATTCATTAAGTTGAATAAAAGTTGGATATCTTTTATCTAATTCCTACGAATATTCTTTTCGGTCAATAGCAAAATATTTGATACAATATATTAAGATTTATGAAGAAAAATAATGCGAATAGCTTTAGGTGAGATCGAATGGAAGAAGAAGAGAAAGGAAACAACAGAAAGGGAAATGAAGAAGCATCAGAAATCTCAAATCCTTAAAAATCAAAATTACATTCAATATATTGTTTTCTTTAAAAGAAATGAGAAAATTCCCGATCGCAGCACATGGGAAGGCGTGAAATATCACAATTTAAATGAGCTCTGCATTTCTAGTTGATGCAAAAACCGACAAAAAGGGGAAGAAATCCAATAACTTTTGAATCCGAGGACAAAAACCAAAAAACGGTCGCGTCAAAGATTTATTATTCTGAGAGCTTTTGCATCGTAAAACACAAACACACTCGCAGATAAAGAAGTAAAAGAAGCAAACGAAAAGTGAAGAAATATTCGCGTATTGGTCCCGAAAGGAACAGAAAAGCAATCTTTTGTTTAGGTAGACCATTGCTCAACGTGAGGCTTTGTCGCAGATGCTGAGGGAGGGGAGCCTTACCAACAATCGTCATTTTGTTAAGGCTTCGCCAGCAAACGCGATTCTTGCTTCAAGGGGGGAAGGGGATCGATGTGAAGTATAAAACTTTTATTTTTAGATCCTGAGAGCATTAAAAGTTGGGATTGCTTCCGAGAAAATGGATGGCACCAGAAAATGTTGGACATCACGCACAAAGTCCATAACGATAAGTAGGCGATTTTGTCGGGGATTATTTATTTTGTGGGTGGCGAGCATCATTTATAAAGATATCTGTTTTGTAATAAATACCGCCAATATTTTCCGTGGGTTAAACATCAAGAAAAAGCTAAAGCGATTTTATATTTGTAAGTGCATTTTAATTTGTAGTTGACAATTCAGTAATTAAAAACTAACAAAACTATCATGATACACTTTTTAGAAACCGAATCTATAGCAATGCATTTAATGGTCAGGCAGTGTATTTTTTAGAGATTGCAAAGCGTATATTTTTTCCAAACGAAATTTTATAGGCACAAGTTCAGTTATATTAACGTCCCATTTTAAAGCAACACTAGGGCTATATTCGATGGATCTCGTAATTTTGAGCCACGGTCAGATGACTAGGACGATACATGAGCTGGCACCCCCTCTTCAAACTTCCGCACCACGCCAGTGGGAAGACGTTTAGCCCCGACGGATTTAACGTGCACCAGACCCGCTTACACAATGGTTCTTTGGTAGAATCGAATCTCGAACCTAAAACCCTTCGGCTCCGAAGTCGAGACCTTACCCCCAGGCCACCTCGGCCCCATTTTTGGGCACAAAAAGGAAATTTTTCGAAGAAAAAATATTTATCATTAAATACAATAGGTGTTTATACAAATGATAATGGATTGCTTCGAAATTAATATGTACACAAACTGAATTAAACGTTCATAGTGAAAAAGAGTTTTTTATTACAAAGACGTGGTCTAAAATATTGCAAGGAAACATGTAATATCTCTGCAGATTGGCAGATATTTTAATTCTTCAATTTTTGTTGACACGAGTCGCGCACTTGCGTATTGCGCAGTTTTCATCCTGTTGCCATCACATGGCGTGGTTAAGATTTTAAGCCAACAAAATATTTTTTTCTAATTCTGTAAAAGCACATTCAAAATCTTACAGGAAACCCTTGTTATTTGGAAAAAATTATTTAATATCCATTCATTACATTGATAATATTAACTGCTTAACAGATAAGGTACGTGAACTATAAGTAATAATAAGTTATAAGAATAATAATAAGTAACAATTATATTTATGAGATAGTAAAAAAATAACGACGGTATACACGTCACACTACATTAGAAGTTCATATTAAAGAAACTGGGAGAGAATTCTTTCTGCGTCTTTTTCGCCCACTAATACAGTATGGTTGTTTTTGTGCATCATAGTACAAACCTATGAGGCATTAAAGTATATAAATAGAACTCTTTAGATTTTGGATGCTTCCTTTCCATTGAGTGCAACCAAATCCGATACAGATCTGCAGAATTAGTGAAAATGCCAAACTCCATTTGGTGAAGTTGTTGCATTGCTGAGTGTAGCGTTCACATATTTGTAAACTTAAAGATCGACGAATAGCAAACTTTCAACGGATTGGGTCAAAAATATAATATACATCTAAATTTCTAATGAGAAAATTTATGTTTAAGATTAAACATCTAATTATTTGAATTTTTGAATTATCGTGTTCATAAGGACATGAACGGATGAACAGACAGGATTCCCATAGACCTATTTCGTCAAAAATTTATGGGAAAAAAACACACGAAATTTTTCATATAAATACTATCATTCTATATACGCAATCTGTCAGATCATGTACTTCTATAACACCATTTCAAAAGTGATAACTTTGTATTTGTAAATTAGCTTTGAAATTCTAAGATCTGTTCTAATATTGGCCTTTGAAGATACAATTCCTTCATGCAAAATTGATAAAATAGATAATGCTTTCTTTTTTCAATTTGTAATATGATGTAGATTTTGTAAATTTGATAAAAATGCCGCATATTAAATTTTTGGTTTTGAGCTAGATGTATTTTTTAGTTATTTTGTATACAAACAGACAAACATAATTTTAAAAATGCGTTTTAGGACACAGAAAAATCTAAAACTTGAGAGATGATGTATTTTTAATAAAAATTTAAATACTTATAAAATCTAAGCATAATAATTATAAAATAAATAATAAGAAATCATAAAATGTTAAATGTTTCAATGAAAGATTCAAACATAGACAATATTTAAATTTTCAAAATTCTGTCTCAGACTGTACTATAGTTTTACAAAGAAATAAATCTATATGAATTTCTAATAATTTAGCATCAAAAGAATCACAAGAGTTTAAAACTAATGTGTTTAAAAAATTAAAATAAAAGATCTATAAAGAAATATTTAATATTTAAATCTAACTTCTTTATGGTTTTATAAAGGTAAAAAATTAGTTTCAGAATAAAAATATGAGCTTCAAAAATCAAGGACAATTGCTTCCAAATTTCTCAAAGAAAAATCTATTTATTCAGTTTTTAATAGTGACTATCAAAAAAGAAATTAAAAAAAACAATGATAAAAGAAATAATTTTTCAAGTCACAAAAATAAGTAATTTTCAAACTTTTTTCCGAAAAAAAAAAAAAATTTTGCAAACATTTTAAGGCGTGAAATGATAAGAAAAAGTTTTCACAGCAATTAAGAAAATAATATACTAAACTAATTTATCCAAGATTCGTAACATATTCTTACACCACATTTAACTATTCCAAAACAGGAAACAAAACAATGCAAAACAAAACAAAAGAGTTCACAGCTTTGTTTCATCCGGGCATTGTTCCCAAAAACTAAACATTTCCCGGAGAATGAAAAGAGGCGATTTTCTGCTGTTGTTCGCTCCAACAAATCCTTTGTGTCCTATTTGTTGAGTTAACGATCATTTAAAAATATTTACTCTTCCACGAATAAAATATTCCCGTCGCTCAGCAGAAGTACGCGATTAAATTTTCAGCCCGTGTTCTTCGTCGCATTTATTTGAGAATAAGTTTCAGACGAAAGCACTGTTCTTTCTCTCGTCGTGTCATCTCATCATCATCATCGTATGTCAAACGGAATTTCCCGTCTCCCATTTGTATTCATTTTGTCCAAAAATGATATAAGTCGTTGTAGCTTTTACATCGGAGCAAAATTTAATGGAAATTTTTTTAAACCTTAAAATTGATAAAAATTAAGTTGAAATTATAAAAAAATGAATTGATTAGTAAAACATCGATTGGTTGGTAACACTGACTGATTAGTAACAGTGATTGATTAGTAAAACTGCGATTAGTTAGTAACAGTGACTGATTAATAACAGTGATTGATTGGTAAAACTACGATTGTTTAGTAACAGTAATTTATTAGTAAAACAGCGATTGGTTAGCAACAGTGATTGATTACTAACAGTGATTGATTAGTAAAACAGTGATTGATTAGTAAAACAATGAATTGATAATAAATAGTTGATACATAGTTGGAATTACGAAAAAAAAATTCAGAAACAAATTATTGAGCATGTTATTCGCCAAGGCAATTTTAGCGTCTTTTCCTTATAGCTCGCAATGTCCAATTTCTTTGATTTACAGAAAAGCAAAGATCAGATGAAACGGTATGGTAAGATTGCATACATGCAAGTGCATTATTTTGCAAAATTTATTAGGAGAATATCATTTTTTAAATGTATATCGTTAGTCAACAATAACTAATTCAACATGAACGAAAATTATAATGCCAGTCAACAACGACTATTATGCCTGAACGAAAAAGTACAAAGTCAGTCATCGGTGATTAAAGTTGTCCGAATGGAAAGCTCAGTGTTAGTCACTGGTGAATGAAATAGCTCTTCATTTACTAATAATAACACATTTCTTCATACAAAACTGCATAGTAATAAGAGGCAATGTAGCAATAACAACATAAATTATAAAAATGAATATCCATATATAATATTAATAAAACCCGTAATAATCCATAAAAAATATAATTATTCAGAAATAACATTATTAAAAATGCAAGTAAAAGTTCGACATTTTTTTTTTGTAAAAAATATATAATGTTATTCAATAAGATTTTATAACAATGAATTTGAAGTGAAATTTATGAAAATGAAGTCTAAAAATATACATCATCAAATTTCAAAATATTGTAATTCTGTACCATTTTTACTTTCTCATGTATGATGTATAGCGGAAATGTTATAGTCGTCAAAAAAATTCGAATTCGATAGTTTGACGAAATCTCCATATTTCGGATCTCCCTAAATTTGAAAAACTCATTTTTGGCATTATGTCTCTCCGGCAGTTAATTATTATTAAAAATTAAATATTTTACTTTAATACTGACTTCTAGTAAATGTTTTAATCACTGCTCTTCAGTAACAAAATTTTCAATTTTTATAAATATTTGAGAAAACAAAATTATTTAACTTTGTTATGTTTCTTATTTCTCTCAATTAACAATAAATGCCTCCCAAAGGCCTTAATGTTGGAAACCTTTGTTCTCCATAAAAAATATTCAGAGCAAAACAAATTCGAGTTGTTACATAAAGAGAATGTGTAACTTTTACTTTCAGTACACGATTTAATTTAAAACTTTCTCTCATGTACAACGAATAAACAATGAAATATTCCGAGAAGAACAGAAAAAAAAGTAAGCATATTAATTTAAAAAAATTCTCGTATCTATCTAAAAATTAAATTCATAAATGGGGGTTTATTTACTTGAATACATTCCGCTTTTAAACAAACTTTAAGGATAAATCAACTTTATAAATGTCTGGTACGGAAATTAAATTATTGAATTAATTTCTAAAGATCGAATCGACAGAGAAATGGGATTAAGTGGAAAGTACCTTTCTGATTTAATTCTATCTAAAGAAATATATTTGAAGGAAGTTCGAGAAAAATGATAAAATTTAGAAAATGCAGGGAAAATCATCCCAAAACACACAATGATGTTATTTTAGATTGGAAATGAAATTAATAGGGAAGTAAGCCGGTCGAATTAAGAAATGTCCTTTTTCGAAATTGTAGTCGCGACGATTCCTTTTTCTAAAATAAAACGAGGAATTGCAAATATGATTATTTTAAAAAGAGCAAATTTTCCTTACATTCTTTCAGGCATATTCCACGATTTGATAAAAGAGATTTGCCTAGCGTAGTCGAATGTTAGAGCAAGTAGAAAGATGGTATTTATTTAAACAATTTTTAATTTAGGAAGAGGTAATAAACGGCGCGTTTGTGCAAATTCTTTTAACTATACTTTTCAAATAAAATAAACAAATAGAATAGAAATGGTGACAAATCCATTAATATTGGGAGGATTATATAAATGAAACAATTGTGGAAACAATTGGTTTAAGAAATTTAATAACAAATGAAATTTAAAAGGTGTCGGAGCAGAAAAATGTAAAGAATCGA
>JAPMOR010056928.1:9215-30343 GCA_026543865.1 Argiope aurantia | reverse complement strand
TTTTTCAACAATTTTTTTCGTACAAAATAAAAATAAAATTTAAGCTGCACGAGCACGTTTCGCATTCATGGGAAAAAATAGCTTTTTTCTAAGTGTTGCCATCACATTGATTAAAGCTCCAATTAAAAATAAATTATATCTTTTTGGAAATGAAATCTGCAAAAATACAATTTTCGGCACGTGTCTGTAGGAAATGAATCAAATAAGAAATATTATTTTCCCTAAAAAATAAATTCAAGAAAAATTATTTTATGATTTTTTACACTCTCTATACAGGGTGTTTATTTTGTCCCGGACGCATTTTGATGTTTAATGACTCATAAAATAATGAAGATATAAACAAACTTATGGCATTTATTGATGGAATAACTCATATATTTTCCTTTTCAGGTTTGAATATTTTTACTTTTGTAAATATCGTCTGCGCGTGTGGTTAATTTCAGATAATTTCATTTTCCAGTCTAAATATCTGTACTTTTCTAAATATCGTCTGCTTATTAATTGCAATTTTCTCTCTTTTGTTTTTGGAAACTATTGAAATGTTATGTTTACTTTTGATATGTTTGTTCTATGTAGTACTTTTGTATGTGATGTTTTATTCGAGCAGATATTAAGGAGAATGCATACACCACAAGAGAAGGCACAGATTTTATGGTGGTCATAGAATTAATTTCCAATCAAATAAATCACTGACTTTTAAGAGTTAATTTCCAATCACTTAAACTGACTGATTTATGAAAATTTGAATATCACTATTCAATAAAAAAAGGATAATTTCAGATTTTCCATTGATCGTTTCAAAGAAAATACGCCAATCAGCGCGCAGGTTTCTCAAGATTAATTGGCCTAAGATTATGAAAATGATGAGTTTTTCTAAATTTTTAACATTTAAAACTTCATAAATAAGTCTTAGTTGATCGTGGAAAATATAAACATTCATTCATTTATTTAAAATTTGGTGTGTCTAGAATATTTCTCAGAATATGATACCTTACTGCATTAAATTTAGACTTCATAATTTTTGAAATATATTTATAAGCAGGAATAAAATATTAATGATTTCATTTCAATCCTTTTGAAAGCAAAACTAAAAACTGAATTTTATGCTGAATCTAAGAAATGTTTGTTGAATTATTGTTTAAGATATTACATAAATTATAAAAATATTTTGTAGTTAACATAAGACTTAAATACTGAGCGATTCTGTTTGCAATACTCACATTCAATAATAATAATAATTAATAACAATAAAGATGATAAATAAAATAAAACGCTTGGTTTTATTAAAAAATGTCTTAATATTAATTGCAATTTCATCATTTGCATTTTAAATTAAAGTTGAAGTTTTGCCGGAAATGACAACAAATTAGCAAAATATATATAGTAAATTGAACGAAAGGATCTAAACAGTATAAGTTTGGTATGACTATCAAAATTTGAAGATTAAAAATGTTTTGTTTGAGAATCCTTTAAGAGACCAGTTACTTAAAATATTTAATTGAAAATTGTAGCGAGCGGTAATACTGGTGAACCGGCTGGTCGCCAAAGGCGGCTGGTAAAAAATAAATAAATATAGTTACCTAATCCGAAAGCAACTACTAATTTGTAGATTGTGGCTTAGTTTCGCAAAATGTACAAATGAATTAATAGTTTGACAAATAACATTTCCCAAACTTTACAATTTGTGTTATGATTATTTATAATAATGTAATAATTAATTTTACAAAAATATGCTATTATAATTGAGTTTTATAACATTTTGAAAAAACAAATAAATCGTAAAGGGGTTTTTTCCAATTAGTCTAGGATATCTACCTAATCAAGACCTCAAGACAACATGAAAACTAAAGTGTGCCTTTGAAGCGCTTACTTAACACTGCATTAAAAATCGAAATTTGGTCAAAATATGGGGAATAGGTTATCTATCTGTGGAAATTTCAAAGGAATAGTCCCCATTCATGTTTCTTTTAAAGAGGGGGGGGGGAGAGGAAAATTCAGCCAAATAGAGCTTTTGGAGGACAATTTCTTATGATCAAAGTGACTTTGATTTGATTTGATTTAGTGGAGGTTTGTGGTGGAGAACCTACGAATGAACCTAAGAATGTGAATTTCTCCAAAATATTAGAAATATGTAAACTTTCCCGTAGAATTTTCAAGGGACAAGACCTTATTCCTAATTCGTTCGAATGAAGAAAAAAAATATCCTCTGGAAAATCCAAAATAACCAAATTTCATAGGAGCAATTTTTCTGTTGGAAATGATTGTGATGTTCTTAGTTAATACTCGTGGTTACCTTTTTGGGGAGATTTCACAGAACTAGCCCACGTATGTGCTTCATTTATAGGAAAGTCATGCAAACGCCTGTGGCATATAAACTCCCTATGCACCAAGTCCCTGTATCCTTTACTCATCAAGTTAGTATAGGCCCCAATTTGAATGTTGGGTCACAATTGTGAACTTGTATCAGAATTATAACTGACATTACAAAAGAATATAATTAACTTAAAATACATATCAAAAGTATCACACATACTTCATTTTGAGATTCGTTTAGAAATTCATTCACCATTCATAAAGTCAGCTTTGCCATGAAAGATTTATAAAAATTTTAAGACCGAAATTCGTAAAACTTCCATTAAAGTCAATACGAAATGATACAAATGTTAAAGCCAATTATTTCTTTCGAAAATTTAGTCAAATCTAAAATGGGGAAAAAATCTGAAATTTTTGTGAAAGTTAGTTTTAGGATTTAAAATATATTCAGGAATTATACTTAACCATAACTTTCTCAGAAAAGCTTCGAAAATTGATTTTTCAATCCATTATTTTCATATAAAATTCTCAGAAAAAATTAAGATTTTTATTTTGGAACACAAATAAAATCCTACTTAATAAAGAACAGAAGCCTAAAAAAATATTGCTATCAACGCTAAAATGTGACGAAGTGCAATAATAAAACATAACTAGGGCACTAAATAATAAAATATTTAATGTCAAAAATTTTAAATCCAACGACATTTTGAAGCAAATAGCTTTCATTCTTTCATACGATGATGATAAAGAATAACGGAGAAAATGCATTCTCCTGTCAAAAATAAATTTGCAAAAAAAAAAAGAAAAAAAAAGACTAACAATATTGAAAAATTTATACAGATTAAAAAAACTTGTAAAGAAGATTGATGTTGTGACACTAAACGTAAGAAAAACGAGGACAGCAAATAATTAATTTATTTCCGAAGATGGATAGACTTAAAGAAAGTACAAAACAAAAACAAATCAATTTATGAAAATGATTTTAGCCAATCATGAAAGATTCACGCGCAAATGCTTCCAGCAGTTTTTATAGAGTAGGTTAATAAAATATTTATAGTATATTTGAATGCAGAATTTATTTTTATAGATAGTTTACTCTCCTTAGAAATAAAAAGGAATATTAAACTAAGCAGTAAAATTATTTCTAAAATTAGTAGAACATATAATTTAAAAATATTTCAGTTTTTATATACGAATAAGAATTTATCATTTTCACTTTCCCTATTTTTTCACCGGACAAGAAATTTATAAATTGTCTTCGAAGTAAAAAACAATTTATGTTAGACAAAGATCTTATAGTACCATATACATTACAAGTTTTTATTTTTCAATGAAAGACAATAGTAAATGTTAAATGTTTCCTTTAACACGCATATTCATTCTTTTCACAAAGGAATCAGGAAATATAAAAGATAAAAAACTAATTTTAATTAATAAATGTGCAGGGCATCATCTGGATAATCTGTCGTTCAAATTTTATTTTATTTGGATCAATAGAACGCATTTTAGAGCCCTCTGAAGTGTGTAACTTATTTCTTGCTAACCCTGTACAACAATTTTGTATAATGCTCGTATAATCAAAATTTATCCAATTTCTTTATTTTTGAGTTACAACTTTCAAAACGTTTGAATTAACATATTAATACTCAGCCAATTTTGAGTTGGATTTCATTCAAAATTTGATAAACAGCTGCAATTCTGGTAATAAAATCATACACCAAATTACAACTATCAAGTGCCCACTCGTGTTTACATGAACAAGGAGATACAGACAGACTTGTAGTTGATGGAATTCGTCCGAAGTTTGATAGAAATGTGCAAAATTGGTGTAGCGACTGTATACCACATTTCATCCACATTTCAACATATTAATGAACAAACAGGCGTAACTTCCTAAATTTGTTTTTCGAACTGTGTGAGGCTTAAAAGCGAAAATTAATCGAAATATCAATATAGATTTTTTTTAACGATTAAAATAGTTTTTTTTTTAGAATTGTGGGAGGTCTAAAAGTGAAGATTAATCCAAATATCTAGTAAGACTTTTTTTTGTGACCATTAAAATAATTTTTTCTTCGTTTAAGAAAAATTAGAAAGTGTGAAGTTATAAAACTGTACATTTTATAAAAAACACAGACATTTTAGTTACAACATTTTCGAAGAAGTTCAATATCAAATACCTTGTTTTAAAAATAACTTATTTCACTAAAAAAAAACCAGAAGGGAATAACGATTCAATCACAAAATCAACATTCTTTTGGCAACACACGAAACGAATGCAAATTTCCAACTTTCTGTAGAATTATTTAAACAAAAGAAAACATAGCAGGTTGCCCCTCATCTATTTAGCATACACTTTTATCCAAATTAAGTCTATGTTCGCTGTTTGCTATTTATATTGGGAAGAAAATAGCAGCATTAAAAAAAATGCGAGGCGTAATAACGGTGAAATGCAAATTTAAGGCGAGATCATTGTCAGGGGTAACTCTACAACCACAGATGCTACAGATAATAGTAATATATTAAGAAAAATACTCCTTAAAGAAATGTACCATTTCGCTACTCATGAAATCTTTTTTAAAGAAACAAACGAACAAAAGAAAGTAAAAAAAGAAAAGAAAATAAATAAAAATGTATGAAATAAAAAGAAGGAAAAAAAAGTGAGGCATTCGCATTTGGAGATCGAAGACTTTTCCTCGCTTGTAGCAGTTTTATTGATTTCAAAGGGAGGGGGGGGGGGACTCATTAAGGCACCGTACAGACTGGCGGTTTTTCTGTTATTCTGCCCCCTGATGTTCGAATGCTTCCGTTGAAGATGGTTTGTCATTAAAAAGGAGCCTTTTTCTATCTTTCCCCTTGTATTGATGTCTTTAATCACTCATGTTTTGTTCTGTAGGGGGGGGGGGTCAGCAAACATTGACGCGATGTCTCTTAGGATTGAGGAAAAAAAATATTGCGAGTCTTTTCATATGCCGCTCATTCATATTCCAATAACACGCCTTTTGTTGAATCATTTTTTTTATTCATAAGGTTGTACATCATCTATGTGGCGAATAGACGATGTCTATCTCTCGAACAATGAAACAGGCATTGAAATCTTTTAATAATTCTCGCATGCTTTCTATTAACTTTTGCTAAATCTTCAGAAAAAGTTCTGCGATAGTTTGGATACTATCTATGAATGTAATTATTTGTGAAGTTCGCTTCATTTAATTCTTCTAATTTTCATTTCTTCCCAATATATGAGATGGAAAAGGAAAAAAAAGTCAATATCATGTGAATTCGCCACAACTGAATAAATAGTTGGTATTGAGTTTAATGCAATTTATATAAATATTAATTTAAATAAATTATATAAAAGCGCGAATGTTCCCAATGGCGTCTCACAAGTTGGCGACGATGGCATTTATACTTATCAGGTCCCTCAATCCCTAAGCAACTGCTTCAACATAAAGTCTCTAGTCCAGATTTAACCGCTTTGAATTTTCATTTATTCAGATTTCAAAGAAATTTTTTTTGGGGAAAAAGGTTTTGCAGATAAGGAAAATTTCAAAACATCTTACTGGATATACTGATAATATCACAAGTAATTTAGTAAACATCATGAAAGAGTGTTCAACCCACCATCACGCTAGGATAAATGCCGAAACTTTTAATGAGATTATGTCGAAAAAGAAACAAAATAATTTTTGCGATAAGAATCAAATATTTTCATGACTTTTAACTGCTGATGCAAATTTGTATTGCACTTTTATTAGATGATAGACCATATAAAAAAGTATGGTATTTACAAAAGTCATTAAACTAATAGAAATATGCTTTTAGGAAAATTTTAGAATCGCACCAGAATTCAAGGAGAAATTAAAAACAGCGAAATAATTAAATTAATGATTTTGTTTCTTTCATTGCAGAAAACTTACTTCAGGAATGGATTCTAAATAGAGATTCTAATCAGAAATTTAAATTTTTAGTACGAAACATCAAGGCATTATAACATGTTAGGATTGATTCATCAATCTTCATATTATTTTGAAAAATTTACTCTTCATTATACCTAGAATAACGTGCAAACATAAAATATATTTAATATCTTGGAAACGTGAGTGCATGTGAAAAGTTAATAAAACAATAAAAAAAATTACTAAAAGAATGAAACTATGAAATACAGATAAAATATTTCGTAATTTTTTAAAACAACAAATAAAAAATAAAATTAATTACACATGGAAATTAAACTGATAGAAGCTATTTTTTTAAAAAGAATTTTAAGTATAAAACATGTTTTTTTTGTGTGATAAAATGTTCCAAAAGTATTATGGAAAAACAATGAAATCTAGATTAATTTTTAATTACAAATCCAACAAAATTTTTAAGAAGTCTTTCTTATTTAAGATCATTCTCTGAAAAATAAATTTGGTTCTCTAGTCCCCTCTTTGTTGCTCTAGTCCCTAAGAGCATGTAGAGTGTTAATAACCATTTTTTCATCAAGCATAGCGCAATTTAAAATTACACGACAGGCTAGAAACATAATTATGTTGAAAAAGGAGTATAAAATAGTAGGAAAACAGTAAATATAGTAAGAAAGGAATAGTAGGAAATTATAAAGAAAGGAATAAAAAGGAAAAAAAAATCCCTATATTTCATTTGTTAACTATTTATTTCCCCTTTCATTGTTAACTATTTGGTTGGCTACCATTATGCCAACTTGCCAGCTTAACTGTACGTCTTATTGTGTTCCATTTTTCTTTTAAACATATCTAAGAGGTTCTATATCATTCGAAAGAGAATAATTTTCTAAGTTTTGGTAAAAGCTTTAGAAAATATGCGCATAATAGGTCTTTTGACAGGTCTCTTTCCCTCATAGCTGTAATTTACATTAATACAACATTCCCATTCTGGCATTCTACTTTGGCAACTGATATATGCTGTTTTTAACAATTTGAATGTCAAAATAGGCCTACTTTATCATCCAATAATAATTCTGAACCTACGGCACCATATTTTACAAACAATATAAGGCATTTGAGGAATATTCAAATTTATTTATTGCAATAAAACAATAGCCTTCAGGATGCTGAACATTATAAATGAAAAAAAAAATGAAGTGTTCGCAAATGGATGCCATTTTTTTCGAAAAGCATCTTCTGCAGTAGGCAGCAGATAGTATTGCGCCAGCAGCAAGTCAATGCACTATCATCGTAAGTGGATGAACAGCGAAAGATAGCCCGAGTGGAATTGCATAACGAACTGTGATCAAATAAGCCAAATCTTTCAATATATTTATTGATATTAAGTCTTTATCGCATAGGAAACTGAGGTTGATGGACACTCTTTTGCAATATATTTGGATTCAACATGACAAGCTTAGATGTAAAGCATTCTTTGTTCCGTGTATCAAGCTGTATATACTAGAAAAATCAGAATCGTCAAGCAAAAATGCCCTCTGTTGAAACACGATCTTCTTTTTCATCGTCATTTTTTATGACCTTCATTTAAAAAAAATATTTATTACGTATTTAAGAACGTTGATTTTTTTTTTTTTTTTTTACTTTCTCGTAAATGCAGTACAGAGGAAATATAGTAATCGTCAAAAAAATAAGAACTCCAGATTTTGATGAATCTCCGCGTTTTAGACATCCCTGAGTTCGAAAAACACATTTTCAGAAAATATCCGTCTGTCAGAGTCAAAGAAAACTCAAAAACGCTTTGAGCTAGACGGCTGAAATTTGGTATACGATCTCTACACAAAATGTGCAATTTTTAAAATCAAATTTTGAGTAAAATACTCTGTCCGAATAGAAGTTAGCAGGATAATTACAAAACGAAGAGAGTTAGACAGATAAAATTTGGCACACATAATTAATATCTAAAGTGTAGATATCTGCCAAATTTTGAACCAAATCCAACTAGGGGTTGACTGTCTGTCGCTCTGTACTTTCAGAAACATGTAAAAACAATTTTAAAACACAATGCCTTAAATATATCAAATGTGGTATGGGATTTTGTGACTAAGGTGCAGTTTTGTATCAAATTTTTATTTCAATCGGTGAGAAAAATGAGTCTAAAACATAAATTCGATAAATACTATGAATGATCGATAAATACTATGATACTATGATTCGATAAATACTATGAAAGGATCAATGACAAGTAACTCGCCAAGAAAAACATGACAGATTCAGTAATAATTATAAATTCATGCCAAAAGTTAATATTTCATAACTATTGTAACCAGTTTATTAAGAGAGTTTGCGATAAAGTTTTGGGAGAGACTAACTCCCACTGGTTTATTTTCCTTTTCTAATATTTATTTCCTTATTCCCAAAGTTTAAATTTCCAACAGTTTGATAAAAAAAAAAAAATCGATACCAATCCTAAGTTATTGACATGATCTCTTGCTAAATGGTTGTTTAGGGAAAAAAAAAAAAAGAATTACAAAAACTTACGTCAAAATTCTGTATTTATTAGACGGAATGGCGTTTTGCAGAAGATAAAGAAAGTCACGTGAAAAAAATAATCGAATCCTTCGTTTCAAACGAAACTACGTTTGTCTTTTTTTTTTCTTTGATAGTCCATAATGCAGCTTCTTTCTGTCACTTTAAAGAATTGTATTAGTCTTATATTGATTGCTGAAATTCATCGAGAATTGTGAAAGTACTGAAACGTTTCAATTAAATAGAAATTTCTGCAGACAAGTACAATGATTAAATGTTAATGGCCCCTTAACGATGTATTTTTAAACAAATACGTGAAATGTAAAGAGCAAATAAAGATTGAATGATCAACTGTTGTTATAGCATATTACAACTCAAAATTGTATCGTAACTTGCCAATGACACAACATGACAGAACCGAAGATCACGAATAGGCGAAAAAGTATCCTCTGACAGTATTTGAACCAGCAGTAAATTAGATCCAGTCAAAATTGGGAGACTAAATTTGCGCTTTAGCAATCAGAGTGATAGAGATTTTCTTGGTTTCCAAGTTGAAACACAAATATAGTTTTCTTTGAAAATCCTCCAGTTGAGATTTCACTTGAGCAGTCCCCATATACAGAGGTCAGACTTTTAATTCTGGTCTTGCTAAGTTACTCTACGTTGCTTCGATCAACAGAAGATTTAGCAATTCCTTATTGCCATGAATTCTTGATTGATGGATTTACTGATAATGCTAATAAATGGCATCAGAATCATTACCACAGTGATTCATACAAATAATGAATAGAATATTTAGGAAAGATTTAACACGGATTTTTTAAACCTTTTGTCGAATATTTTTGCAAATATTGCACGAATAATAATAATAATAATAATAATAAACTTAAAAAACAAATTAATTATTAAAACCAATCAATATTATATTATATATAAGTCAGTGGCTTTTATATTTCTACAATACGACTTTACTTTAGCAAATTAATCCATTTTATTTAAAAATTATCAAAGTCTTCCTTCATAATTTGAAAGTCCATACAAACTCAATTCTGGAAGAAAAAGAAGAGAGGGGGAGGGAGGAAGACTCATATAGTTTCTGCAATCAAATATTCAATTAAACTGAACTTATTAGAAATGTCTTCCAGATTTTTTGAGAACTCGGCTCTTGGGAATATTTGATAATAGAATAATTGCAAAAATACAATAATATTGTTACGAATTTTTACCGGGGTTCGTTTGGATAGTGGAAGTGATATGGTGTGTAGAACGTTCAATCAGCAGACGGTAGTAGAAAATAAAAACAACGACGTTTATTTACACGAAGACACACAGGACAGCACAAAAACGATAACTATATACAGCATAGAGACGACTATCTTCAGCCGAGACGTGTAGCATGCAACAGCATACACAGCAGCATACAACCAGAATCTACTGCAGACAGTAGCGCATGGCACGAGCTTGACTCCGTCGCTGCTCACCGTCGTTTCCTCCTATTCCGCTCTGTTGCTTACGACTCCTCCGCTCCGTCTTCGGACTTCTCCCACTCTCGACTCCTACTGACTTCTCCGTCTCGGAAACCGCTGCTCTCGAACTCCCCTGTCGTCTACTTTCCTCTGGCAGCTGCGGCTGCTTCCTTTTATAGGTCTCGGGAGGCGGGGCTAGAAGCCTCTTAACCAATCAGGAACGTTCGAGGCGTATCTCGGTTCCTACTGGACGGATCGGGAAAATTCTCAAAGTTTCGGGTATAATCTATTTTGGCGCCAAAGTCACCAAATTGGTCGCCAAGTCGCCAAATGGTCGCCAAGCTCCAGGACCTCCAACGCGCCACCTGGACTCCGTCTAGTACCGCTGACTTTAAAACAGTCTTTCTGTTGATGGAACAAACTATGCTGGGAAGCCGAATCTCTGGTTTGTAACATTGCTCCTCTCTTCAAAGACTGACGTCCCGGCAGTCCTACTTCAATCCAACAGCTGGCGTAGGCTTCCGTATGATGTTACGATGATGATGCCTTAGGCGACTTTCGCAGATGCATTATTTACTAATTTGGCGGCGACTGAAGATCCATCCAAACCTTCTCAATGTTTTTGACCCGGACCTCTTCGTCGTTTCGGATTGTACATCCAGACTTGATTCCGCTCCTTAAAATGCAGGATGTCCCATGGAGCCAAACGCTGGATCGTAGTAGAGACCTCCGGAATGAATTCTTGCCAGGCTTTTCGGTTGGTCACTTTAAACTTCTTCCATCGAAGCAATCGAATATCAGGATGATCCAACGGTGCCTTCTGAAGTCCACTCGAAAGCCAGGCATTCGCCTTCGTCGCCAAAGCTTTCACGGGAATACGTCCACCTCTTCCCGGTCTATTCTCGACACTCGAGAATTGTCCGCAACTCTCCACACTGGATCGTCTGAAGAGTGCATCTGCCTTTGCTGGGAGGGTCCTTCTGCGATGACGTAACATGTCCGGATGCACAGGAGATTCCTCGGCTCCTATCTGCATGACACTCCTCGGAAAATCCACAGGAAATCCGAATTCTTGGAGGAAATTGATAACGTGACTACAGGGATCAGCGATTCCAGAAATGAAGTCTTCTTCCGTGTCACTATGCAAGGAGATACCAAGAGGCTTGCAGAGAGTTAGTCCCTTTAATCTTTGGGACGAATCCAATCCAAACAGGGTCGCATCAACTCTTGCATCCATAGGCATCGAGCACGGGTCGGCACCAACAGACCCGTCAGAAGAAAGTCCATCTTCTCCATCCCCAAGCACCTGCACTTTCGGTTCCACTTCAGGGGACTCATTCGGAGAAGAATATTTCAGTTCCGCAATTATTTGACATTCTCCCTGTTCGTTCCTCTCCTTATTAAACTTCGGTTCATCCTCCTGATGGCTAAGCTCCTTTTCGGTGACACCGATCTCCATTCGATCTTCAGTCTTTTCTTCCACTTGACTCTCGCTGCTTCCTTCCATTTCTTCTGTGTTAACTTGGATGTCTTCTGTTTTATTACATTTTTCTTTTAAAATTTCTTGCCTCGACGAAAGGTCTTTCTTTGATTCACTCTTCATGTCTTCCGTAAAGGTTTTCATTTCTTCCGTAAAGGCTTTCATTTTTCGCAAAAGTTTCTCTTGTCCTTGCTTCATCTCCTGCTCCATTCTTTCTTGTCCTTGCTTCATCTCCTCCATAGATTTCTTCATCTGAACCAACAGAGCCAGTAACTCACCATTACCGCTATCAGCCATTTTTGCTTGGGATCTCGTCAGCACCATACACCACTAACCACTAATCCCACTCCTGACACCAAATGTTACGAATTTTCCGTGGGGTTCGTTTGGAGAATGGAAGTGATATGGTGTGTAGAACGCTCAATCAGCAGACGGCAGTAGAAAATAAAACAACAACGTTTATTTACACGAAGACACATAGGACAACACAAAAGCGACAACTATATACAGCACAGACACGACTATCTTCAGCCGAGACGTGTAGCATACAAAAGCACACACAGCAGCATACAGCCAGTAGCGCACAACTCAGTTCAGCACTAGCTTGACTCCGTCACTTCCGACTATTCTGTCTTCGACTTCTCCGACTCGGACTACTATTGACTGACTTCGTCGACTCGACTCCGTTGCTCTCGAACTCGGACTACTCCGTCGTCTACCTTCTTCTGGCAGCTGCGGCTGCTTCCTTTTATAGGTCTCGGGAGGCGGGGCTAGAAGCCTCTCAACCAATCAGGAACGTTCGAGGCGTATCTCGGTTCCTACTGGACGGATCGGGAAAATTCTCGAAGTTTCGGGTATAATCTATTTTGGCGCCAAAGTCGCCAAATTGGTCGCCAAGTCGCCAAATGGTCGCCAAGTTTGTCGCCAAGTTCCGGGACCTCCAACGCGCCACCTGGACTCTGTCTAGTACCGGTGACTTTAAAACAGTCTTTCTGTTGATGGAACACACTATTTCTGGGAAGTCGAATCTCTAGTTTGTAACAATATACATGAAAATGAATAACAATTCTTTACAATTATAAATAATTAAATGATATTCTTAAAGTATTACGATAATCAACTACGATTGTATAATTCATTTATACAAGACAACGAACATATATCGAGTAACTAATTCACAGCTTCTTCCATTTTAACTGTCTAAAATTTGTACCATTTACAAATACGCCTGAATTATCCTAGAATTACTTGGATTGGCCATTATCAGCAATTGGCAATTAACGAATCGCTGAATCAAAAGGCCAATAAATTATCCAACAGGATTTCGAACGAGCCAATTCAAAGGAAATTTCAAACCAGCAATTCCTCTCATCCTGTTTCATCAGCGGATTACCGAACAAGATATCAGCAGAAGACCACACGGGTGACGGATTACTGCGGGACCTGATCAGCAACAAATGCAACGCGGAGCCAGGGAGGCTGTCCGTTCAGGAAATCCTCAACACCCCTCGAGGCGATGATTAAGTTCATGTAATGACCCCCGTCCCCTAACAGAGTTTGCGAAAGAAAAGTGCAAGAGACGGAAAGGCGGGGCGGCCAGGCAGAAAGCTCCAAGACGCCTGGAGTTGATGCAATTAGGGGAACGCGGAAACAACCCCCAGAGACCTGCTATTACATTGATTTCATGTTGCTAAGGGGTTCATTTGGAAAGAGGGAGGGAAACCCTCAGTGACTTTGATTCCTGGGCAGTATCAAAGTGGGAAATGTCGACATTACTCACAGGCCAAGAGTGAGAGTTTTTTGGGGGTGTTATTCTTCGCAAATTTATTCTAGCTTCTATTTATTAGTCCAGATCTCGATAGACAAACTCAATCATTTCTATTCGTGAATCCTAACATAAGTACATCATTCTATTGTTATGATTCATGCAATTAACTGTTATTTCTCTAATGTCGACATTAAAAAGGCGCTAAGTTTCATTCATGCGTTAGATTTAAAATATATATAACGCAACTTTTTATTCAAATAATATAGACACTTCTTTATCAAGATTACAATAACTAAATATTGATGCGAATATTAATTTTTTTTCTTTTAATTTAATCGATTGTAAAGAAAAATCCTCACATTTGGAATTACGTAACTACTACTGAAGAGAGACACACACAGAGAAAGAGAGAGAGAGTAATTTTGTAAAGATCTTATCATATCTAATAACTTTTGATTTCCATATTAATATGAAAATATATGGCCCGTAACCAAATAAGTGTATATCAGTTTCGCATGTAAGGACGATATTCACTAAAAAAACAACTTCGACCACAAATTTTTCCCTTAAGAATTAAATAAAAATACAACGAAATCCTATGCAATATTAACTGTTCAATGTTATTAATGTTTAGACCTAAATTTAATGTTTCGGATATTAACAAGATTATGACCACAAAAATTATACAACAAAAATCTACCATAAACACTGCACATAGTGCATCTTAACATATACTTTAATATAAAAAAATAATTGTCCACATTGTGTTGATAGAATAGATGAGACAAAGTAGGTAGCGCTAAGCTGACATTTCAGCACATTCTCTTTCAATTCGTTCATTGTAACTAGTATTGAGTTATAAACATCGTTTCGTGTCTTGCCTAAAAAGGAAATCTTCTGCTTTCAAAAGTACGGTTATTTTTAAGGAAGGAATAATTTATTAGTTTGATATCTTAATAATATTTAGAATAGTAACTGCGTGCTCTCTATGTAAAGATGAACGCTTACACGGATTTTATGCAAATATACAGTTTTTACTGTATCTTAATGAAATTTCATACACGTGTTTTTCTAAAGAAGAAGATAGCTATTATAAACTTTTAAAATTTCAAAAATTAATTAAAAATTAAATTGTGTTTTAGGGTTTTTCAACTATATCTTCCAAAATATAATTTCATAAAAATGATTTTTACACTATCTTAAAATATAAAGTTTTAAGGATATCGATTTTATTTTACGTGCAAGTTTTTCTCTAATATTAACAAAATTGTAAAATTTAATTTCTTGCACAATCTATAACGTTGTGATGAAATTGGGGCAAGTTTCATTAGTCTATAAAATAATCTATCGTATTCTTTTGATAATTCTAAAATCAAGATTAAAAAAATTACTTTCTTTAGACTTTAACTCCGATACGGGATTTTCACTGACTTTTGTATTATATACACTTCTGAATTTGCACGCATAGTGATTTATATTATATGGATTTCTTTTAACTCAAATTTTTAAGCCTTATTAAATAAAAAAGTGAAATTTTAAATAAATACATTTCATATTAATAGC
The DNA here is from genome assembly GCA_026543865.1 of Argiope aurantia. Classification (NCBI taxonomy): domain Eukaryota; kingdom Metazoa; phylum Arthropoda; class Arachnida; order Araneae; family Araneidae; genus Argiope; species Argiope aurantia. The sequence continues at coordinate 15,322 of JAPMOR010056928.1, read as the reverse complement.
TTGTAGCATTACCCGTTTCCAGTACTGATAAGACATTTACAGCCAGCTGTGGCGTCGTTGTTAATTACTAAACTCCTCGAGATAGCCAGATGGTGGATCTTTTCACCTGGGTGGTTTCGCATCTGTTCATTAGCGACTACTGTGAATGACCACATGTGGGAATTCCTCGTCCAAGAGATATTGAGAGTACCTTCAAAGAGAAAGGGGTGCCCAAACATCTGGATGCTAAATGTTTCTCATTGTGAAAGGACTATGATAATTCCGTGTTCCTGAATAGTCAGTTACGAAAGGTGCATCACTAAAAGGTTCTTCCCACGACCTACTGTCATCGCTGAGGGAGCATATTGCTGAACCCCAATTGACCGAAAGAGAGCTCAAATGACCAATCTAAATTAAGAGGCGGAGAATGTCATCGAAATAAAGTAAGGATTTTTTTTTTTGGGATAAATAAGAGAGGAAACGAATTGCAGGCAGACTGTTGCCTACTACGCCCACGAGTTCGGAATCCGATAACTACCCCTGGAGTGGTCGTGTTGACTAATAATCTGTTAGTTCCCTGCAGTGTTGTTTCTCCGTAATGATGGAGTTCCGAGTTTCAAAATAAACCTTCGACTTTGTGTCTCCTACTACAGGTGTAAATAACTATTTATTTAACCAAGATTAGAACAAGTTGTTCTTTTGTATATATAGGGCTGTAAAATAAAGAATTGTCAGGAAATTCTGCTTCGTTATCTGATCAGTCTAGATCAAGACATTACAAGCGTAACAGCTAGTAGAGCCAATATTCAGGACGGACAGGTAGTTAATCAAATATGACTAGTTTGTGATAAAAGGTGATCAGCTTATTTCGCTTAGTTACATGTATTCCAAAGAACAAAAGGTCAAAAACATGCTTATCCATGACCTTTTTAGGTAGTTAATCAAATATGACTAGTTTGTGATAAAAGGTGATCAGCTTATTTCGCTTAGTTACATGTATTCCAAAGAACAAAAGGTCAAAAACATGCTTATCCATGACCTTTTTACTAAAAAGTGTCCCTTCACAAATTGTTAATTAATTAGTAACAATTATAGAACAAATTATAGAGCGCAAATTTTCACAAACCTTACTTTTATCTTTTTCGAACTATGTTTCCACTTTTGATAAAGTATTTTTCACACCAAATTTACTTACTAAATTTATTTAAACGTGTAGCGATTACATAACTCTACTACCTTCTCTTTTGGTACAACAGATGGCGTTACCTTATTAACATCAATGCTTATTTCCCAAGATCCTTCTTGGAGGCCACTATTAGATTGTATTCTAAGTGAGTATCATGTATTTTCGAGTTCGCGTTTATTTTGCCTTGTGAAATGTGGAACTTAGAAAATAATTAAATAACTGTTCCTGAAATTCGTCTATTATTTTCATCTACCTCATAATGAAGTTATAAAGTTTCGCCCCTCTACAAATGCCATTTTATACACATACGAGAATTTATAACTTAAAAACAAAATGGGACAAATTATGGATTGCAGATGTTGAACTGTAAATCTTCAAACATCAAAGTTTTTGGACTCCGTTATCAAGGTAGTTTACGGAGTTTTATGTACATACATTCAAAAGCTGTACACCAAATTCGGTCTATAGTATTAAACAAACACCCATGCTTTGCGCCCACATCTGTCCATCAAAAGTCGAACTTAACGCTTTACGATTATTAAATGAAGGAAAAGGGAGGGACGAACTATGACTCAAACTAATATTGACAGACAAGCAAATATCACGTAACGCTTCCGTTACTACAAATAAAGGCCACCCTCCTCTTTTCATAAACCCTATGGGAACGATGCACTTAGGGTCACTTTGTAAGCTCTATTATTTTTGGGAGTTCTCTAATGGTTAGTCAATATCCAGTTACCGAATGAAGTCAATAAATGGCAATTATACTGAAGTTTCGCGAGATATTGACTGACATGCAGAAAATTTTAGTTAGAGCTGATTATTTACAAATTGGATTATAGAGTTTAAATGATTAATGTTCCAATGAATACAATATATTCAAAAAAACGTAGGGTGGGTATATGTTATTTTTTTATACAGGTAGGACTGGATTAAGTTTGTTGTGGTTACTGATGTAGGATTAATTTGGTTCTTTAGAAAGCAACACACATTTGCACATTTCTGCTCGTCTGGCATTACGTTTTACAAGAATGTAACATCAAATATTTTTTAACTATCATTATTTCAATTTTAAATATAATAATTTTTATTTATTTAGTTTTTTAATGATTTTATTTTATTATTAGCCACTGTATCCACAGCTCCACCTGAATTTATTTGTCCTGAGTGTAGTATAAGAAAAAAAGCAAAATGCATATACTTCTAAGTTTTTTATATTCAATCCATAAAAGATTTTAGCTTCACTCCTAATAAATTATAACTTACTCTAAAGAATTCGGATAAAAAATAATTTTAATGTCAGCATTTGGAGTGTATTTTTAAAAAATTTCATTGAGTCCTCTTCCAGAATTTGGCTGTATATAATCATCCAAGGGAGGAACACAATTTTAAGCTCATGCAACATTTTTATGCGACAAAATTTTAATTTAAACGATTAGTAATATGGGAGTTTATTATTAATACCAGTAGAAGGCAACTTAAAGACACTTTAGTTTAGATACTTAATGATTTATTTTTTAAAACAAATGTATTGACTGAGATCTTTAGAAAAAAAAAAACGTTATGTCTAATGCCAAGATAACAAAATTAATATACTTTAAAACTCTTCAACGATGGAAGAAGAATTTGCAAACATTTTTTTTGGAAGGGGGGGTGTATTTCGACAGATGATATTGATTTATGATTAAGATTTTACTTGCGCTCTAGATTTGTCCAACGAATTGAATATTTCAAACAGTTCAAGACAATATGGTTAATATTGTTTTCGCACTTGTAAGGGAGTTAATGAGATTGCCATTTATTGAAAAATTATTTAGTAAGGCAGAAATGATAATCACCCGGATACTTACATTATTTACATTGTCTCGTATTTTTAAGTTATAGATTAAAGAATAAAATAGAAGGATACATCAGCTAGAGTTTCTTGGTGTTGACTACTTTGATATGTTTGGTTCATATTATGAAATGGAATGATAACAGTATGATATGATAATACAGGAGAATACATTTTTCAATTTAAGACAAGCCTTTTCTCACAAATTTAATCCTAAATATCTCCGACAGTTTTACAGATAACTTCCTGAAATTTTTTCACGTACTCTCATTATGGTATAGCAAATAATTTTCTAAATGGACTTTTCGGCCCATCTCTTATTATTTTGAATTATTTTTGTAGCTTAATTATTTCGCCATTAGGGGTGCAGTAACCCATCTCAACAAATTTAGCATAATCACTTTACTATAAGCATACGTTACTTCCCGTTTATAAAAGATGCCATTTAGAATTAAAAACACTTAAAAGGACTTTGCCAATCCTCTTATATATATTCAGACACGCATATATGATATATTCATAAATTATTAATAGCATAAATAAACGATAGATTTAGTCTGTGGGACCAGGACGCTAAAAAGCAGATCAATAAATTGAATCTAAATTTTAAAAGACATCGTTAGAACACTTTCTCCTTGTGATTAGTATAGTAACTAAATACCGCTATCTTTAAAGAAATATTGTACCTTTAATTAAAGATGGCTATTAAGTTATCAGAAAGATGAACATAATAAAAAAAAATCATGTTTTCTATTCTTACAAACTATGCAGTCCCTTACTGTTGTATCGGAAGTAACTGAAAGATTAGTTTTGAGATTTCTTAAAAAGAAAGGAAAATTTTTACTGAATAATCATTTTATTCCTCATAAAAAAGGGGGGGAAGAGAGGAAAGAAAGAAGAAAACTGAAGAAATGTTGTGATATTCAAAAAAATCAATTAAATAAGACTGATATTCAAAAAAATCAATTAAATAAGAATGGCATAAGTTTCTTCATATGCTATGCTCAGCCTCTGTGATACAGATGGAAGTTGAAAAAAAGTCTAGCGTTCTTTTAAAAATACATACCAGAGCAAGCTACAAATCTTTAAAAAGGCATCGATCAAAAGTGTGCATGGCATCTGCCTCAAACCGAAATCGTTCCAGATAGTTAAAAAAAGAAAAGGCAAGCGTAGCGTCCCTATCCAGAAAAATCCGGGAGTAATTCTGTGGAGCAGAGGGCCTGACGACAAGACGAATGGTGTGCCTTGAACTCGCCATCCGGAACCGGCGAAAGGATAGCAGTAAATGAGGCAGAGTAAGTTCTGGTGTTTCTGCTGCTTAAGCACTTCTTAACGCCTCCGGATAAACTGCAGCCGGATGATTAAGTCAGCGAAATGAGAGGCGAAACTACAGATCGCTTCTTCTTCTGCTGCCGGATTAATGCGACGCTAAATTATTTTTACGGGGACTTGTTGAGGGGACTGCATTAGGGGGAATATAAATTTATGGGAACTTCTGCGGAGGTAGTGTCTATGCACTGAGTAGAAATGCATTTGTTTCTTCCAGGGGGCCATTACAGGGGGGAGAGAAACAAATTGATATGTGCATTATTTGTAAAGGGGGCAGGGGAGATAAGGGGAGACATTCCACTTCATTTCTTTTACGGCCTTCATCAATAATCGTGAATATTTATTTCAGATTAAATTTGTATTATGATAAGAAATAGTGATACTGAATGCCGTTTCGAATTATAGTAAATGTGACTGCTGTTTTTTCAAGATTAATTTTTCTTCTTTATAATGTGAACTTGTCACACAAGAATATAATACATTACCAGCACTAATATATGTAATATAAAAATAATTTACATGTTATGTATTTTTGTGTTCTAAGATTCATTTAATAAATAATCTTTTTTTTCTCGTTAGGCTTAGTTCATCTTCTGTCTATGGGTGCTTACCCAATCAGAATAATTAGTCACACCCTAATTCATCATGTGACATGAAGTAACCAGTCCAACATCTCTTCTGATAATCCCAGCATGCGGTTTTGTAAGCCCACCTGTCTACTCACTTGGGTGTTATTTCTGAGGTTGTCATGACATAATAAACGTCTTTTATCATCAATATCGCCTGGTTACAGCTCCCAAATATTATATTATATAATATATATATATAAAAAAATGGCAGGTATATAACTAACTCTCCATTAGTGATGGAAAAGTTGGCAACGTTTGGTGCCAAACGATGCCCAAGAAGTTTAGTTTAATTAGTTATATTAACGTCCCGTTTGAAGCAACTCTAGGGCTATTTTGGGACGGACCTCGTAATTTTGAACCGCTGTCAGATGACAACGACGCCCAAGAAAGTAATTGGCTTAAGGAATAATGGCAAAGAAGTTATGAATTTATGTCTGCCACATTGTGAAGGGTGTCCCAAACTCAACGCAAGATTTGAATTTGCCACCATTCATGCAGTAAAGCGTTGGAAGCTCTATTAAAAAATCATTGACAGCTGATAGTTTAGGGTTAATAAAAAAGGAGCGTTACACGAAAGAACAATGTATTAACGCAAGATTTGAATTAAACGAAAGCACAGTTTTTTTTCTTTGAATTGTTACATTTTTATTGAATTGTAAAGAATAGGGTTATGTATGAAATAACACAAGGGGAAATAGCCTCCACGGCTTTCCAGTCACACACGCACTCTTTTGTCTAAAATTTCCATGACCATTTTGTATAAATGTGACTGAATTTCATTGATGCAGCGTTGAATTTACTCCTTTAATGCACGCGTGCTGGTGGGCTTGTTGCCATAGGCCTTTTATTTCAAATAACTCCATAAAAAGAAATCCAATGGTGTTAAATCACGCGATCTTGGGAGCCAATTTCCAACTTTTCGAACTGTGGCCGCTAGATTTTCATTATTTTTGAAATATTGTTCAACAATGAAAACACTTTGTTCTATCATGTAACACTAATTTTACTAACCCTAAATCATCAGTTGTCAAATGTTTTTTTAATAGGGTTGTCACCATTTTATTGCACGAATCTAGCGTTAATTTTGGGGCACCCTTTAGAATATTCATTCTCAGAAAGTAATTCACAGATGCACTTATTCTAATATAGC
>JAPMOR010056922.1:0-20325 GCA_026543865.1 Argiope aurantia | reverse complement strand
AAAGTCTAGAGTTTAGAAGTTTTGGAGCTCGAACGATTTTGGGATGGGGAAAAACCACACACACACATTGTTTTCTAAATATTGACGCATGCATAATATAATAGTTACTGATTGTTTCAAACCGGTTTCATCTAGTTAATGATTTAAATTATTTAACACAAACAATGACTTAAAAATGATAATGTTCTTACATGATAACTTGAAATTTGCGATAGGAGATTTTAATTTAATATACATACATACATACATATATATATATATATATAAATCTTTTTAATGCCTACAATAATTGGGAAATCGGAAATTAACACCTTTAAAAAGAATGTTCAACTTTTTTTCCACGGTAATCGCGAAAAACCGCCAAATTATGGAAAAAAATAGCAAAAGTAGCCAGATTAAGAGCAACCATAAACGTTGGGTAATTCTAGCTTAGCGTTTTTCTTGGCCTCTTTTAAATAGCAATCGCCGGGAAAATTAAAAATAACTTAATAAATAACAGAATTATACTAATATTTGCAAAAATTGACATTTTTATTCTGTACATTTCATTTTTCTCATTCATTTTCATTTTGAGATTTTAAATTATTGAAACTCTAATATAATGTTAAACATCCTTAATCTTTTCTGGTATCTTAAGAAATTCAGACATAGAGATTTAATTCTGTTAATATTTCTATTTTCGCTCCCTTTTGTCAAATTGCTTTTTACACAACCTCATCCCTTGAGCTATTATGTCTTGTTCAGTGTGAGCAGTTGTTACTTCTGCAATTATTTTAAAACTTTATTTACTTATTATTGCGATAAAATTATATTTCAGATTTAATATTAATTGAAAATGAATTTTTAAAACTTATGATTGTAGATTTATTCTTCAAATTCTAGAGTAAAAGAAGAAAACTACATTATATTAAGAACAAAAATTTTTTATATATTTGTTAATCCTCAAACAAATCCATTCAATTTAACTCATTTTATTTAATGGTTTATTAATCTGAAGGAAAATTATTTTATTTAATTGATATATTTGTACCAAAGATAGAGACATATGTTTATAAAAGAAAATTTAGTAGTTTTCGAGACTATAGTAGTTACATCTATTTTGTCTGCAAAGAATCAAAAAGAATAAAATAAATCTTATGGGCCTGGTATTTAATTAAATATAGAATTTGCCATTAGAACAGTAGCTAAAAAACAGATAATTTTGTTTGTCAAGATGGAGGCATTTTGCATTATGCCATAATTTATGTTCATGTCTTTCTGTATTATATCATTTTGCATTTGTATGAAAGAGTTTTCAGTTAGATTTTAATATATAACAAGAGAGTGTAAATATAATTCTATCTTTATATGTATTTGCTATCAAAAGTTCTACTTGAATTTAAGAATATTATAACATTTAGATTTGAAAGAGCTGACAACCTTTAATAATCAATATGTTATATTTCTTTAAAGATAATCAGTATCTTTACTTTATTCAAAATATCAACTTTTAGATGAAAAGCAATTTTATTTCATTCTATTTTGTTGCAAAATTGTATCGGACACATATACTTATTGTAGTAAATTTAAAATGAACCAGCTCCATTGGGTTTAAATTGCAAAATTATGTATTTGACAAATAATGTGGAATGACTTTAAAATTATTACAATAATTAATGGATTAAGATTTTTGTCAAATATAATTGTAATCGAATCAGAATGAAGCATACAAGTTGAATCATTTGAAAATACGCTTTGGCATTTAGTGTATTTAGATACTATCTATTTTGCCTGGCACCTGGTTTGTTTATATTATTAACAGTTTAATTAAATTATTCCTCTCAGCTTTTAAATGTACCATTTATTTTATTTTTGGTAGTTGGTAATTACTAGACAAGATCAGGAAAAGAGTTGTAAAACACAAAATAATATATTAGTATTTGAATTAAATGTTGATGCATAGGTAAATTTGAAATGCCCTCAATGTTTTGCATTAAATGAAATTCAATGGATGAATAATATATCTAGAGAAAATTATTTTGCTTAAGGAAAAATATTTGCTATTGATCGTATCTGAAAATTTAATTTCTCAAAAAAATATTTGAAAGACAGATTTTTAAACTGTATATAATTCAGAGGCGGGAAAAATCCTTTTATTGTAATAGATTGTCTGTTTTCAATCAGTTTGCAAAAATTGGGAATAATTTTAATATAATTTTGCAATGCTAGTCTAAAATCATGAAGCATAAAAAATTGGTATGATAAAGTTAAAATTTGTTTTAACGTATTATAGCAATAAAAATTATTACAAAAGGGGAAAAAATGTTATGCCATTTTAAAAAGTTATATTTCCAACTATACCATTTTAGTAGCCGTACAGTTTTTCTCTTAATTTATAGAAAAATTATTTTATGACGTTTGTTTCGTTTACATAATGAAATTCAATAATTGTATAAGAAAGGTTTTTGTGAACTTTTAAAATAATTATATTATTAATTTCAATAATTCTGTAGTAATTAAGACAAACATGGTTTATATAAATATATCAGGATTACCACAGAGGAAGACGGCGGAAATGTAGGAAATTTAAAAACCATCTAAGAAAAAGAGAAAATGCAATGAAATTTGAAAAATTCCATAAAAGCCGAGAAAATAGAGGGGATTTTAAGTTTCTTAGTTCTTCTTCCCCCCCCCCCTTCTAAAAAATGCCAATCTCTGAACAATGCACGAATAGAAATCGTAGATACAGCACCAAAAACGAAACAGTTGAAATAAGTTGCGAGCACTCACTACTTTTCTATTCGCTCCCCTTTTTTTCGGTATGGATCAGTCTATTTTCGATATCAGTGACAGTTGTTCTCTTTCTGTGAGATTTCCCACATTGAAGCTAATGAAGACGCGCGAGATTTCTGTAACTTCCTGAAAGAATAGATTACATCTCTCTGTCGGGAACATTCAATTTGCGGTGGCGTTTAGTCTACTAAACTTGTGTTTATAGAAACTGTGAGCTTATTCAAAGTAGATCAGAGAATCTTTTTTAAACAATCCGTATTTAATACGAATTGGACGGATAAAAAAAAATCATTCCTGATATTGCTGAATGGGTTCGATACGTTCTGCGAAATCTATCTGTTGTGTACTGCTCGTTTTGTAAGAAAATAATAAGCCTAAATAATATGGGAAAACAAGGACTTACTCGTCCTATTGGAGTAAGAGGAAGAGGAAAACATACCAGACTGACTTCCTGCCAGTTCAAAAGAGTCATCATTGGTGTTGGGCTTACTATCTAAAAGGAATACAGGAAAAGATGATATGTCAACTTTAATGTCTGGAAATAAACAGATTTCAATCTTTTTGGTTTAAGAAATTAAAGCCCAAAGAATATTAAAGCCCAAAGAAATTCAATCATTTAAAGCTGAATTTGTATGGGCTTTAAAAAACTTTTGCGCTTTACTCGTTCTTTAATGCATTCAACGATATATCGGAAATATTTTAACATTATGTTCACTGAAAGTGAAATGGTATAGGGAAAATGTTCGCTAGGTCGTACAAAAATGCCGTGCCTTATTATTTAAGAATTAGCTCGTTGAAACTGATAGCAGAAACATTTGCAAAATTTGCAGAAATTGATGCTCAATCACATAAATTAGCAAAAATGAATAAATAAAAAGAAATAAGCTTACTTTATAATGTTTTTTTAAAGTAATAATTAAATGATTTGTATCATGATCGCAAAACTGTTTTTTTTTAAAGCTTATTTCACCTGAGTCCTTAATTTTGTGCGATTTACAGTTAAAGAGTATGAGAGGTCATATACCTCCCTTAATTTATAAATTTAGTCTTTCTAAAAATTTTTATTCTAAATAATGAGATTTTTTTTGGATGTAAATATAAATCTTTTTTTAATATGCTCTTATTTCGAGTAACGTTAAATTGTCGCTTCTTTTACTAGCTTTTTCCACTCCTTAAAATCATATTTTATTATAAATATAGCTCTTGCGTACTATTCGCATTTCCTTATATCTTGAATATACGTACAGGAAAACACGGAATCCCCACCCCCAAATTTGAGTTGCAACCCTGATAGACTAATTTCAGATTTAAAAAAAAGAGAAAAATTAATTAAGAATTATGTAGGCTACTTTTATTAACTTCACTATAGCGATTAATCGTCAAAAAAGATCACCGAAGATATCTTGTTAGTCTATTGAAAATTTTCACCATCTTAAATTCGCAAGTGGCTTGCGGTTAATGACGAATGCCGCAGAAGATTTAAAAAAAAATTTGATAAATTATTTTTTATTCCAGTTAATAATTATAATTAAAATATGAAAAAGATTTAATTGAAAGTAGTATAACTGCAAACGATAGTTAATTTCTTAAAATATGTTTAAAATGTAAAGATAAATTTTCAGCTGTCGTCAACCGATACAAACTTTTGAAACTTTCTTACAAACTTCAAAGCTTTTCAGTAATTTAAACTTTAGAACAAGCCCATAAATTTTAAAATATTTTTGCTATATTTGTTACCTTAATATTATTTATTTTGCTATAAATATTGAATTGTGCGATTGCAACAAAATCATTATCTATGATTGTTTCAATGTGTAATATTACATTTTTACTTTTTCGTATACGAAATGTAGAAGAAGTATTGTAATTGTCAAAAAGTTCAAACTTGAGATTTTGACGAATGTCTGTCTGAGTCCGAAAAACATATTTTTGGCATAATGTCTATCTGTTAGTCAGTCTGTCTATCTGTTTGTGAACATGATAATTCAAAAACTCTTTGAGATAGACAGATGAAATTGAGATATGTACACTTACGACCAAATTTGTAGATATCAAATTTTGAAAATAATCTATTCACAGGAAGTCTGGTTGTTTGAGTACAAACGAACTCGATAACTACGAAATTCAAAAAGCTTTGTAAATAAAATTTGGTGCACAGGTTTAGTATCAAATTTTGATCCAAACCTATCAAGCGGTTTACGTCTGTAAATCCGTACTTTCGCAAGTAATTGCGATAATACATAAACGTAATGAATGATTGAAATGAAATGAACGTAATGAATCAATAAAATTAAGTATGTTATCTTGAACTAAACTGTAGTTCCGTATGAAATTTTGGTGTCCATTTGGTCTGCGAAAAGGCGTCCAAAACACATATTCACTACATAGATTTGGTAAAAATTCTAGATTCATGCCAAAAATCTGTATTTTGTAACTGTCGTTCACCAACGCCATGCAAGGTATTCGCGACTTTACCCAAGGTCCAAAATGTTTTGTCGGGGGGGGGGGATTCTAAATTCATTCTACCTATGTCCTTTTTCATCTCTTAGTTATACTGATGAAGCAGTTTTTCATTTAAAAAATCAGAGAAATGCATGATTCGAAATAAAGAAATTTACTCACAACATAAGTATTTCAATAGCTTTAATTTTAAATTATAACAATGAAGTCTTTGAGCTGCTAAGCACTAATGGAATTTTGCATAGGAAATAATAATTATAGCCAACAGTAATTTTGTCTACCCAGTTATGTAATGAATATTTTAGATGTTTCGTTTATATTTATATAAATGCTAAAATATGGAGTTATGAATATAAAACTGCCATTATATTAATTAAAATTATCAACAGAAAAATCGCTTAACTAATTGAAAATTCATAATCTAAGAAAAGCTAATATACGTGGCACAGAAATCGAGCTTATTACTAATTTTCGAATGGCAGCAGTCAAATATAAACAAAACATTAAACGAATTTCAGACTGCTTCATTCATTGAATATTTTTACAGCTGTACTGAATCAAATGCTTTGTTTAACTAATTAATAGAGCTGCAAAATATTATTAAATGTGTTCTGGAGATAGTACACTCTGTCACCAAAGAGGACATTCAGTCAGAGAAAAGAAGATATGAATGAAATCAAGAAATAGTCTTCAAGCAAAAAGTTCAATCAAGTGCAAAAATAGGCTTAACTATTGCCAGATAAGTAATCGTAATAAGACTTTTATGTACGGTTTCTCGCCAAGGGCGTCAAAATCGTGCCAATCGTCCAAAGACTATTTAAAAGTCTACAATCCTGGGTGATATCAGAAATGCTAACAAATTTATAAAATTGCAATAAAAAAAATTGTCACGATTATATTTGGTGAGAAATTGCACGAAAATTTTACAATTTTGGCAACAGTATCTTAATCTTCAACTAGCCGTAATCGTTATGACTTGTCTACGGGAATTGATACTCATATCTTTATATTGTCTTATAAAAAACAATTGTTTTAAAATTAAATTTTGATGTTATAAATTTCATTTCCTTGCATTATTTCCCTACAGTTATATTTTTAATTCAATTTGATGCACTATCTGTAACAATGTTTTGAAATGCTAAGATTGGATTTAAATTCTCCATCAAAACAAAACATGCTTCGGTGAATCATTAAATACGTAGTAAGATTTTCACTTCCGTTTTTATTTCGTAATATGCAAACTTTGTAATTTGCTGTAAACTGTTTTAATCGAATTCGTGTGTTTTAATCGTATTAAATTACAAAATGTAATTTAGTTTTAAAGAAATACAACCCACATTAATAATTTAACAACCTAAAAAGTCAATAAACAGGACGAACAAACTGATCGCCAAATTCGGCTAGTTTATTATAAAACGCATTTATTATATGTAATAAAAATGAAATAGCAGTAATTAATTTCCTGCTGTTTCTCTAGGGATATCATTATGTTTAATTTCATTTAAATCGTTTAGATATAACTTCATATCCATGATACTATAAAATTGCCAGATATTATAGATGTGTTTTGTGTATGCTCCGCTGATTGTGTATATGAAATTTTCTATTGGAAATTAGTCCTAAGGTGCTTTTAAAAATATAAATGGTTGCTTCATCTATCTTATAAATTTCGCTATTTATCCGTCTTGTAAACTACACAGATGTTAAACGATCTTTAACTTTCAACAAGCGAAGAAATTCATGCGATCAGCAGTTAATAAAACTATGAAAACAACTTGAACTTCAGGGCAACAATGCAGTCTATTATTGGAAATTAGAAAAAAAGTATTTTTTTAAAATTGTCGAAATTCAGCGAAAATTTGCATTACTATTGAATGAATATAATGAAAAAGAATCTTTTTTTTTTAACTTCCACAATAAGTGTAAAATTCATTTTTCTGCAATAATTATTTCGGTATCAATCGGGGAAAACACCTAAATTCAGCTTAGTTTTTAATTAATTGAAATCCCCCCCCCCAAAAGTCACTCCGAGGTGTATATTTCTAACCTCCAAAGTATGAATGAGTCAAATTTTGTACCTGCAGGTGAAATGATCCGGTCTGTAGGACAAACATACACTACTATACACATTCATCATTTTTATTAGTAGAGATGTGCAAAATAATCAATATTTATTGAAATATATTTTTTATAAGTTGATTTCAGATTATCATAATCTTGTACTCCCAATGAGCGACGGAAAATGACTTAAGTGCAAAAGTTGTATGATTTTTTTTAAAAAATCTTTGGACTGTATGGTTAGATTGGTAGAGTTGGATGCATTCCTTCCCCACTTTGAACCCATAGACTTTTTACAGCCAACTAAACTACTGAACGATTAAAAATCGTTTGTAATCCTCATTCGAGGAAAAACCTTATTCGCTATTAACGCACATTTTTCACTTTTAATTAATCACAGTTTTTCAAAATCTTTCTTGATTGACCCCCCTCCTATGTAATACAAGAAGCTCTACAAATTTGTGACGATATTGTAACAGCGCACAATGAACAGCGTTGTAAAAATATTGCACAATGTCTTTATAAGAATAGAATTTCATACATGCCTCTATTTCAAGCTACTTGAGAACTATTTGGGGAACTGGCCACGTAACTTTGATGCAGGGTTAGATAATATGAGTTAAAATTCCATACTCCTCATTGCGATAATGTTTGAGCCAAGACTATAAATTTAGCATGCACTATATTGTTTCCCCACCTCGGGGGTGGAGCTCCTCAGGTTTGGAATGAGAAGCTTTCAGTATGGTAGTTGGTTCTCACCCTCCTGGTGGGTAAAGAAATGGTGCGGTATCGGCTACCCCCTACTGATGATGGGACGTTCTACCTACGGAAGAGATTGTACCGTAGCCGTTGACGGTTCTTAGGACTCATTTGAAGTTCCTGCCTATGCTGTTACGGCATTATATTTGTTTTTGTTATTTTCGATGTTCAAGAGAATTTCTGAAAGGCTCTGTTTTGCAACTCAAAAATGCGCGCGCGCTTGTATGTGTGTGTGTGTGTATGCAAGCATATATTTTTGAAGCAAAGTCGTGGCCGAAGAGAGAAAAGACACTTTCGAATTTTAAATGTGTTTTTATTTCATCCCAGGAGGCATAATTTATGTACAAGCAGATGCGACGGGGCACATCAACACTGAACGACACAAGAGCGAAAAGCGGAAAAGCTAATGAAGTATTTATCCCTATGATTATATACTGTGAGATTTTGATAGGGTATTTTTTGTGTTTAACACGTGTCGATTTAGGTAAAGGGAATTATAGGGATCTTTTAAAAGAATGTGTTAGGTAGACAAATTTTTATCCCTTCGCTCGGTGTAAGAACGTGTCGATGTCAGTTTTACAGAGCTTCGGTTGCTTTAATTAAATAAATAAAAAAAGTGAAATGGGATCAGGAAATAAGACAGCATTTTAGAATGAAGTTAATATGGGTTAAAATAAGCTAAAGTTTAGGAAATTAACCAAGTTTAAATTATATATATATATATATATATATATATATATATATATATATATAGGACTGGATGGGACAAACTGCCCAGTCAGTCCCATTTGGATCAGTGTGTAGTGTACTGATTAAGAAAAGAAGTAACGTTTAACGAAAGACAGTTGATTTATTTATAGTAAACAAACTTAACAGAACATTAACAATTCAGGCAGGAAAGGTTAACTACATTAAAGTTAAAATAGATGGCACCAAAGGGCGAAGCCTAACAAGATGTCTGCACACAGCAAAACTATGTGCCGCCATAGCGTAAGATTATTAAACACTCATCGTTACCAGAGACGAACTCCGTCTCTTCCTTCCTTCTTCGAGCGAATGCCAACAGCTCTCTTTTTACCAAAACTTATGGTCATGTGACTTAGCACTTTGGATTAGTAGAACCCATGGTGCCATCTATTACAATACAATAAAACTAAATGCAAATCTAGTTGCGTTCGGTATAACAGTGGAATGGTAATGGCCACTAATTTAATATCTGTACACACACACACACACACACACACACACACACACACACACACACACACACACACATATCAAAATCTTACAGTATATAATCATGGGGATAAATAGTTCATTACATTTTCTTCTTTTTGCTCTCATGTCGTTCTGTGAAGCGATGTGCTTCATTGCTTCTGCTTGTACATAAATTGCCACCCGGGATGGAATAAAAATTCGAACATATCTTCTCTCTCTTCGGTCTCTGCTTTAAAAATTATGTTTACATTTTAGAACCGGCAGGATATTTTTTTGTGCTTAAAACTTTCAACTTATTAAATGAATTAAAAGAATTAAGTCCCCGGGAGGAGAGCGAATTCGACGTTGCGGACGGCGCAATAACTCGCCATTACTCTGAAGATGGTTCCGTACTGGCGCGGCCGCTTGCTTCGTCACGGCCAACCAGCCACACCGTTTCCCGACGCTTGAGTTCCACGTCATATCCTACCCTATGTCATGCTTAACTCCGATGCCCATGTGTTCTTCACTGCATTCCTGTTGTGTGCACCTCATCATTTCTTAAAGATTCATAAAGAAGTTCCATTCAGCCTTGCCTGTGCCAAATGAATCATCTAGATTTCGGAGATGTCATTTTTATGTTACATTCTCACCACAATATAATAATCACCTTCCTTCAAGTTTAAAAGTGTTGCTCTTCAGTCCAGTGCTCAAAATTGCCTTTCTGTGATTCATCAAGAACTGATTAGTGTTAAAAAAAACTCTTCCTGTGAAATTCCTTTCTCAGCAAATGAAATCATGAATAATTTTAATGTTCCTCGCAAAAATTCAAGATATATATTATGTTTTTTATTTTATTTTGAATGGCGTATTTCAATTACAATACAATTGCAAATAATGTTTTTATATTATTATTTAAAATATTATGAGATTTTAAATTTTGTGTTAAATCTATTTTTTAAAATTTTATGCATAAATTTGCTTTATTTGAAATTTTACCTTAATGTTTTTTTAAAATCAAGAAAAATGATTTACCCAAATAAATTAAAGTTATCCAACTCCAAAGTTTTAAATTAAATTTAAAATAAATAGATAAATAAAAGTAATGACACATGATAATCAGAGAAAATTTGTAAATGCCTCAAAGGTAATTTTTCGGTTCTATGTCACTTGCGCTGTATAAATTTCCCCCTTTCCGCTCAAGTGTCAAGAAAGGCTACCGCATTATAAACTTTATCTTTGCATGTAAGATTTGGCGATTTTACAATGTACGCCAAATGGTCACTCACTATGAATGAGAAAGATACTCCTTGTCTCTGATAACGAAACGAAACTTTCTTGAGAAAAATGCTGATGATCCTTACCACGTTTCAAACGAGTGTTGAATATAATAAATATCAAGTGTGAGAAATTTGCTTTAAAAATGTATTTATTAAAAGGAATACGTTTATAATTTTCCCACACGGAAGACATTTATAAAAATTATAATTCTGATGTGCATAATACAAATTTAATCTAATAAAATGAATTATAATTTTTAGTTTTATGAGGATTTAATCTTTATAAATTATCTTATATAATTATAAATTATATTTTTAATGATACCAATGCTTTAATCTACAAATTATGTTTCGATTTTTAACGTGTTTTAAAGAAACATTTTAACCATATTTTTCAACAATGTACTTCGCACAAAATAAAAGTAAAATTTAATCTGCATGAGCACGTCAATGGGAAAAAAAATTAGCTTTCATCAACCTGTTGCCATCACATTGACAGAAGTTCAAATTAAAAACATAAATCAACTATTATTGTAAATTAAATATATAAAAGTGTAAATTTCAGCTAGTGTCTGTATGAAGCGAACAAATTTGAAATATATTTTCTAAAAAGTAAATGGAGGAAAAGATTTCTATGACCTTTTACAATATCTATAGTATTAATTAAATCAAACAATTAAATTTAAGGCAAACATGGTGTAATATATCTATTGGATAATCACTGTAATCAGTGCTCATCAGTTAATTTTAATCAGGGGCACGCATCTACTAACAAAATGGTCTAAATGAACTAAACAATTACATTTTATGTTACTTGAGTCAATAAATGCTCCGATGAATTAAGAATTTTAAATTTTTACATAGGTTCTTTACATTACCCTTTTTAATCCTTTTACATGTTTACCCTTTTACATTAACCTTTGAATCTTATTTAACAAATTTTTTTGAGACATCAATATTTTAACATTTAGCACTTCGATCTCTCCTCTCAGGAACCATCAAGGCAGTGCATCATTTTGGCATTTTATTTAATTACTAGCCGCCTTTGGCGACCAGCCGGTTCGCCAGTATTACCGCTCGCTACAATTTTCAATTAAATATTTTAAGTAACTGGTCTCTTAAAGGATTCTCAAACAAAACATTTTTAATCTTCAAATTTTGATAGTCATACCAAACTTATATTGTTTAGATCGTTTCGTTCAATTTACTATATATATTTTGCTAATTTGTTGCCATTTCCGGTAAAACCTCAACTTTAATTAAAAATGTAAATGATGAAATTGCAATTAATATTAAGATATTTTTTAATAAAACAAAGCGTTTTATTTTATTTAACATCTTTATTGTTATTTATTTATTATTATTATTATTGAATATGAGTATTGCAAACAGAATCGCTCGGTATATAAGTCTTATGTAAACTACAAAATTATTTTTCATAATTTATGTAATATCTCAAAGAATAATTCAACAAAAATTTCTCAGATTCAGCATAAAATTCAGTTTTTAGTTTTGCTTTCAAAAGGATTGAAATGAAATCAATAATAATATTTTGTTCTTGCTTATAAATATATTTCAAAAATTATGAAGTCTAAATTTAATGCAGTAAGGTATCATATTCTGATAAATATTCTGGGCACACCAAATTTTAAATAAACGAATGAATGTTTCTATTTTCCACGAACAATAAGACTTATTTATGAAGTTCTGAATGTTAAAAATTTAGAAAAACTCACCATTTTCATAGTCTTAGGCCAATTAATCTTGAGAAACCTGAGCGCTGACTGGCGTATTTTCTTTGAAACGATCGATGAAAAATCTAAAATTATCCTTTTTTTATTGAATAGTGATATTCAAATCTTCATAAATCAGTCAGTTTAAGTGATTTGAAATTAACTCTTAAAAGTCAGTGATTTAGTTGATTGGAAATTAATTCTATGACCACCATAAAATCTGTGCTTTCTCTTGTGGTGTATGCATTCTCCTTAATATCCGATCGAATAAATCATCACATACAAAAGTACTACATAGAACAGACACATCAAAAGTAAACATAACATTTCAATAGTTGCCAAAAACAAAAGAGAGAAAAATGCAATTAATAAGCAGACGATATTTAGAAAAGTACAAATATTTAGACTGGAAAATGAAATTATCTGAAATTAAAAACACGCGCAGACGATATTTACAAAAGTAAAAATATTCAAACCTGAAAAGGAAAATATATGAGTTATTCCATCAATAAATGCCATAAGTTTGTTTACATCTTCATTATTTTATGAGTCATTAAATATCAAAATGGATCCGGGACTGAATAAACACCCTGTATAGAGAGTGTAAAAGATCATAAAATAATTTTACTTGAATTTATTTTTTAGAAAAAATAATATTTCATATTTGTTTCATTTCCTACAGACACTTGCCGAAAATTATAATTTTGCAGATTTCATTTCCAAAAAGATTTAATTTATTTTCAGTTAGAGCTTTAATCAATGTGATGGCAACACTTTAAAAAAAGCTATTTTTTTCTCATGAATGCGAAACGTGCTTAATCCTCATTTTTATTTTTGACGAAAAAAATTATTGAAAAACATAGTTAAAATATTTATTTAAAAATTCATTAAAAATAGAAATTTAATTTGAAGATTAAAACAGTAGTATCATTTAGAAGATATATTTTTTATCTTTAACTTCATGTAAAAATCTTTTTTGTGCGGTAATATTTTCGGCAGTTATAACAGAAACACGTCAAAATTTCGCTTAATTTTTAAATAAATAAAATTCTAGTTAAAAATTTGAAAAAATAACCCCCAGGTGCACATTCCCGGCCTCCAAGGTATACACGTGCCAAATTTGGTAGCTGTAGGTAGAATGGTCTGCTCTGTAGAGCGCCAACACACACACACACAAACACACACACACATTGAGCTTTATTATAAGTATAGATAAATATAGATTTTATGAAATTTTGACTGGTAAAAATATATAGATTAATTTTCTGGAAAAATTCATATATATTAATTTTTCGGAGCAATGAACAAGTTCTCTTATTCGGCAAATATTTATGCATCTAATTACTTTTCGGAGCGCTAAGGGTTAAATAAAAACCTTTGAACTTCAATCAACTAAATCATTCATTAAAACTAAATAATTTATGAAATTTGAATATCACTCTTTTATAAAAATTGGCGATTTTAGAACACTTCATAGTCCGTTTCAAAGAAGATACGCCAATCTTTTACCAGAATTTCTCAACAGTGATTGGCTTATGATTATGAAAATATTGATTGTTCTAATATTGATATGTAAAAACTGACAGATTTGATCGCAGAAGATAGAAAATATATTTATTGAACTTGAGTTAAGAGTTGAAGTGTCCAGAGTATTTCGCAGAATATGACTCCTTAGGACACAAGGACTGTGTAAAATTTAAACTTCATAATTTTTTCATAAGAACATTTATTGACTGAATTCAAATAAAATATTTTCATTTACATCCTTTAAATGTTTTGAAAGTAAAAATAAAAATTGAATTTTACGATGAATTAGAGAAATTTTTGTTGGTTAATTCTTTAAGGTATCGTATAAATTACAAAAAATTTTCTGCATTGCATATACAACTTCAATGCTGAGCGACTCTACATTAAATTTTCACATTCAAAAAAAGATGTGCTTGGTTTTAGTAAAAAATGTTTTTATATTAATTGCAGTTTAATATTTCCACTCTAATATAATGTGCAAATTTTATGAACTCTGACAGAAATTAGTAAGTAATACAATGAACAGAACTGTTTAAGGCCTACATAATAGTATGATTGAATTATATAACTATCAAAATCTGAAACTTTGATAGCTAAATATTTTGCAGAAAAAGCAATAAGAGATCAAGTTACATAAAATAAATTTGAAAATTTCTGAGATCTTTTATACTGACGAACTGCTGGTCACTAAAGGCGGCTAGTTTCTTAATAAAGATATTGCTAAGTGAACTATTGTAATATATACATATACATACATTTTTTCCCTTTTATGAGTATAGATAATAGCGATTTTCAAGAAAATTTATTCAGAAATATGAGATTGTTTAAATATTAGTAAATAAAACAGTTATAAATTCTCTTATATCTTACTTCTTTTTAAATGCATTTAATTCCGCTATTTATTTTTCTGATAAAAATAGTCTTACTTTTCTATTAATAATAGAATTAATTATCATTTATTACAAGATATATGAATAAGATAAATGTATGTACAAAATCTCATAAATTCAAGATCAAATAAAATTTTTACAAAAATTATCACTATTCCATTATCACCAATTAGCCCTACCGAAAATGCAGCTATGCAAAATTAAACCCTCAAAACTAAACGTCACCCCTCTAGATGCGCGCCAAGTTTTCTTGCCAAAGGTCCGAATCCCAGTAAACCTACAATGCAACAGGGGTAGGGAATAATTTATGGAGCGCAAATGTTCTATTCCCAATTTTTTTACACCTCTGCTGGTAATTTAAACAGTCTTCTATTATTTATTGTGCCGGAATATTTTCATATTTTAGTAGGCTTTGTGAATGAAGAAAAATAATGGACCAAGGTTCTTATATACTTTATAATGGCACGTGATTCTCAGAATAATGTAGTAAATACCTCAGGGGAAATTTTTTAAAACCTCTGATTGTCAATAAGCTACCCTCTGTTACTACTTGTGCCAAATGCATTTTTTTTACAATTACCCAAATATTTTTTATATTATTTATTTCCCAAATATTTATCTTAAGAGTATTTTGAATCTTGTTTTTATTACATTCATTTATAAGTGTTTTGTATGAAATCTTTGAATATTGCATTTATTATCTCCATTTCCGAATGATTTTTATGAACTTTTTGAATCTTATGTTAATTATTTTTCAGTTCCAAGTGTTTAAAATGATATCTTCCAGTCTTACGATTATAATTTTCATTTCCAATTTTTTTTTTATTTAAAGTTTTTGAATCTTGTTTTTTTTTTTGTTTTTTTTTTATTTACAGTCCAAATACTTCGTTTTAAACTCATTATGTTAATATTTCATTTGGGTGAAATCGAAACATTATTGATATTTTATTTAATATTTTATTACTTATTTAGTAATCTTGTTGAGTCAGATTTCTTAACATTTAAGAATATTAATAAGCAAACATACCATTGTCTATCCTCACCAAATTAAGTTCATCAGCTCAGCTTCTACAGAAAAATGCTCAGAAAACTTTTGTGCATAATATCGTTTAATTTTTAATATTTTGTTGTTATTGTTGATGATTATCTTGGTGTATATAATGTTTTCATAAATATAATTCTTAGTTTTTTTATTTTCCTAATATCCTTGTTGGAACGTATTTCTGTATTAATGTAAAGGTAATGGAAATTTAGGTGTCACTTTTGAAATACATAATATTAGCCTCTTACTTGGACACCTTACTGTAAGGTATGATTGTGTGTCAACGGGCCGCGGCGCACTTCCGCGTCTTGCGGTGGGGGGAGGGGATGTAATGATATTTAAAAATCTAAATTAAACCCTAATTAATTTCCTATTTTTTAATTTAGCCTATATTAACTTCATTCTAAAATCGTCTCTTATTTCCTGATCCAATTCCACCTTTTTTATTTAATTAATGCTAAAGAAGCTCTGTAAAACTGCTGAAATCGACAAGTTCCCACATTCCGAGAAGCGATAAAAATGTATTGATCTAAATACATTATTTTAAAAGATCCCTATAATTTCCTTACCTAAATCGGCACATGTAAAGAAATCCCTATCAAAATCTCACAGTATATAATCATGGGGATAAATATTTCATGAGGTTTCCTCATTTCCCTCTTGTGTCGTTCTGTGAAGCGATGTGCCTCGTCACTTCTGCTTGTACATAAATTGCCTCCCAGGATGGAATAAAAGCGAAGTTTAAAATTCAAATGTATCTTCTCCCTCTTCGGCCTATGCTTTAATAATTATGTTTACACACACACACGCATATAACATTGCTTTTATTCGAAAAATGTAACTATTATTTTTCGTATTCTGTTTTTTCTTTCTCTAATAATGTTGCATTAACGTTGGGGGAAAGATAGAATATATATGCCTTATAACTGCATTCAAAATTTGTTAAAAGTGAAGTTTGTGATACATAAACTTATTTTGTCGTTTTAATTGAAATATATATGCATACCCAATGCCTATTTTGAAGCTTACAGGTATAATTTAAATGCATTACTTGAACTGAAAGATGAAACTTTGCCCATGAAGCGTTATATAGTGGACACACAGAAAAGTGTTCTCAACCCTCAATATTTAAATGATGATATGACTTATGACATGAGACCTGCAGTTTTACCGTTGAGTGAAATTATTAGAATGAAAGACAGTTTTGATAATGAATTATGTTTTGATTACATTTATCCAAAAAATATTCCAGAACGTCTTAAAAATGTAACCATACTTAATGACAGATTGTGGCCAACTTGTGTAGATTTAAATTTAGATCCTTCTCAGTATGCCGCTTTAAAAGCTGCTATTACTAAAGAATTTACAATTATTCAAGGCCCACCAGGAACCGGTAAAACATATGTGGGCCTCAGAATAGCACAATTGTTATTACATAATGTTGATAAATGGCAGTGTAAGACAAACCCTTCTCCAATATTGGTGGTATGTTATACTAATCATGCTCTGGACCAGTTTCTGGAAGGGATATTAACTTTCACTGAACAGATTGTTAGAATTGGGGGCAGGGGGACAAATGAAGCTATTTCTCGTTTCCAGATAAATAATCTTAAAAGAATTGTGAGAATTGATGGAGAATTACCAGATGATATATTTTATAGTATAAGAGACCAAATTAATGAATTAAAATGGTTAAAACAATCTGTGGATGACATCAAAGAGTCTATTGAGAGTTCGTATGTAACAGTTTTGGATGAAGAAGTCTTAAAAAGCTGCATGACTTCTGCACATTATCATTCCTTAAAAAGTAAAATGCGATCTCCAGATAATATCCTTATTTACGAATGGTTATTAGGAATCCAAGTTCAAGAAAGTAGGACGATGCGTCGTGCTAATTTCAGGTGGAATTCGTTCGATACTCATTCGTTTGTGTCCAATGAGGAGGCGGATTGTATTAAAAGTGATGCAGATTCTGAAGGAGAAGCTGATCTTGAGCATATTGAAGCTCAAAGGGACATAAACCCTGATGAATATGCCGGAGCCTCGTATGAAATTCCTCTACACAAGGAGAAGCTAGATTCGATGATTGTGCTAGAAGATGGGTGGCAGTTTGTTGGAGGTAAGAAAGGATTAAAAGACTATATCCATGCTTGTTTATCTTGTACCACTGCTATGCCTCTGAAGATGGCAAAACAAATTAAAGACATCTGGGGACTTTCTTGCCATTTAAAATGGAGTCTGTATCAGTTTTGGCTTGAAGGCTACATCCGGAAAAAGAATCAACGAATCACGGAATTGCATCAGAAGATAAGAGAAAAATATAATGAACTTAAAGAAATGCGAACTCAAGAAGATATACATGTTTGCAGACAAGCACTTGTTGTTGGAATGACAACTACTGGAGCTGCTAAATACAGACATATAGTTCAGCACCTTAATCCAAGGATCGTGATTGTTGAGGAGGCTGCTCAAATATTGGAAAGTCACGTTGTTACATCTCTTGCGCCTGGTACCCAGCATCTCATTTTGATTGGGGACCATCAGCAATTGAGACCGAGTCCAACGGTTCACTTATTAGCCACAAAAGATGGCATGAATATTTCTTTATTTGAAAGAATGATTGAGAATGGATTGGATTGTCACAAATTGGAAATTCAGCATCGAATGAGACCCGAGATATCATCTTTACTTGTTCCTCATATTTACACGAATCTGCTCAATCATGAAAGTGTATTGACATTCGAGAATATAAAAGGCGTTTCTAAGAATGTATTTTTTGTAAATCATTCATATCATGAATTTCAAGAAAATGATTCTAAAAGCAAAGTCAATGTCCACGAGGCAAACGTTATGCTAAAATTCTGTAAATATCTTATTATGCAAGGCTACAAACATTCCCAAATAACTGTTTTAACAACATACTCCGGACAACTTTTTGATTTTAAAAGAAGCCCTCTAAAAAGCGCCCTCCAAAGGGTAAAATTTACTGTAGTTGATAATTACCAAGGAGAAGAAAACGATATAATTTTGATTTCCTTTGTGAGAAGTAACGAAGAAGGGCAAATAGGGTTTCTTAAAATATCTAATCGCGTATGTGTAGCTCTGTCTAGAGCAAAAAAAGGGCTTTATTGTATTGGCAATTTCGGCTTGTTGGCTGAAAAAAGCGATATCTGGAAGAATATTGTTGATACTTTAGAGGATCACAAGGCAATTGGTCCGTCACTTCTCCTGACATGCCAGAATCATCCAAACATCAGCAAAGCTGTAACAAATGAAAGTGATTTCGATTTCGTACCTGAAGGTGGCTGTACTCAGCAATGTGAATTTCGTCTTTTGTGTGGTCATTTGTGTTCTTTGAAATGTCATCCATATGATCCTAAACACGAAGACATTCAGTGTCCAAAAGCGTGTATCAAGAAGTGTAGTGAAGGTCATTTGTGTGCAATGAAATGCTATGAGGAGTGTCCACCTTGTCCCGTTCTTTTACCTAAGAAGCTCGAAAGGTGTGGGTATACCATACAAATACCTTGTCACCTTCTTAAAAACAGAACTCCTTGCACAGAACCATGCGAAAAGTTGTTATCTTGTGGACATGTATGTAGCAGAAAATGTGGCGTCTCTTGTGCAATGGAATGCTTTGTCAAAATACCGATTATTTCTTCTGTATGTGGTCACGAGGTGAATGTAGAATGTTCCAAATCTAAAGATGTTAAATTTTTAATGATAAGATGCAACGAACCTTGTGGTACTGAACTGCCTTGTGGACATAAATGCTCCGGTAGTTGTGGCTCTTGTTACCAGGGTCGATTACATGTAATTTGCAAGAAACCATGCAATCGTAGATTGGTGTGTGGACATGATTGCAATTCACTTTGTAGCAGAAACTGTCCGCCGTGTGAGCAACCCTGCGAAAATTATTGCGTCCATAAAAAATGTGTTAAAAAGTGTGGTGAACCGTGTGAAAAGTGTACCGAACCATGTGAATGGGCCTGTCCTCATAAAAAATGCACCCGCCTTTGTGGTGAACTTTGTGATCGTACTGTGTGCAATGAACCATGTCCGAAAGTATTAAAGTGTGAGCATCCGTGTATTGGTGTTTGTGGCGAGCTTTGCCCTGCAGAATGTCGAATATGTGATGGTGAAAAACTGACAGAAGTGTGTTTTGCTGGCGAAATTGAAGCTGATGCCAAGTTTGTGTGTTTAGAAGGCTGTTATCATATTTTTGAATTAAATTGGTTTAATCTGTGGATTCGCCAAGAAAATGGAAATAAAAACGAGATTCGATTTAAAACTTGTCCGGCATGTAAAACTGTTATTCAGAAGACCTTGCATCTTGAAAGAAATACCGAATCTTGGTTTAATAATGTTGAAAAAATTAAGAAAGCAGTTTCTGGAAATGAAGATTATGATGAAAATTTAAAAGAAATTCTACGACAACGTATTAGAGACAAATGTGGAGATTCTGCCTTTCGGAATTGGGGTTTCATCTTGTACATTTTATGCAGGTTGGATGAAACTCGAAGAATCTCTTCAATCCGAAAAAAGAAGGGATATCCAAGATTTGATTAAAATTGAAAATGTGATGAACATTATGAAAATATGGTCAT
>JAPMOR010056918.1:31493-46939 GCA_026543865.1 Argiope aurantia | reverse complement strand
CGAAATGATAGAGGACCATATTATCCAATAGGAAAATTGGGATACAGTCCAAAGATGTTATTGACAAAATTAATTAATTTTAGTTTAACCTTTGAAATTATTTAATTTTAGTTTAATCTTGAACTAAAAAAAATTGCTATAATTTTAAATATTAAACAGACAACCGGTGAGAATATTCTAAACATTAACATAACATACAAAAAGTTGCTCAATCTGCTGCGATAGCTAATATTATGGTAGTGTATAATAAATGAGAGATCTACAAAGAGCTAATATGTATATTAGAGAATGCAGATGTCTAAATTCTTAACTATAGTTTTTATTAATGCCAAATCATCATATCCTTGCCTTTCAAATTTCTTAAAATGATCCTGAAATGATAATAATGAAAATTGATACAAATAAATATAATAGATATTTAAAAGTTAAATTGATTAGTTTTCATAATGTGATATAAAAATATACTTATGAAGATTATGGTTTTTGAATTAATTGCAAATATTTCCAACCTTGTATGTGCCTTCAGCAGTTTATTTTAAAGGAATATTATTTAATGATTTAATTTTCCATAAAACATTAACATTATATCACCATTTACATAAATTAGAACTATGCTGGATTATATTTAATTATTGAAGATTCCCATACAATTCTTAAAAATAATTAAATTACTGTCCATATATTTTTAAAAACAAATATAGAAGCACCAACAATAAAAATAATTTAATTTTGTGTAAAAAACATCATAAAATTAAAAATTGTATCAATAAATTTTAAAAAATTAAAAACATTTATGGCAGTAAAAAAAATACATATAAAAATTTACGAAAAATAAACACTAAAAAAAAGTTTTATTTTTCTAGATTGTCTTTCAATTATATAAATTGAGATTTGAGAAATGATTTCCTTAAACGAATTTCTCATTCGAAAATATAGATACAAATATACATTATATATTAAATATTGTTTAAGAAAATAACATATTACCCTAAATTAATGTATATTTTATTAAATTTAATGGAATTCATAAAGATTTTTTAAATTGATAACTCTGCGATAATATTTGGATATTTTTTGGCAGGATTTTTTTTAAAAAAACTATTTATGTACACATAAACTGCTTTAGATTTTTATCTTTATTTTATCAAGTATGCTAAAAAAAATTCCGAAAACAGCATGGAAAGAAAAAAAAATCCGTCATTAAATTAAATTTTTAATTAAAAAATGCGAATTTTAGTCGCAATATTAATCAAACCACATGCATCAGTGCTATATTGTACAATACGTATAATTACTTTATGTGTAAAAATTTCGTAACAAAAAGGTCACCATTACTACAAAAAGTTACTAATTTCCATCTCTGTCAGAAACATATCGACTTGAAAGGGAAAAGATAAAATATAAAGAAATGTAACGTAACTGCAAAAACATCTACGTTGTAATTAACTAGTTATCAGAATTCCTCGCATTGTTTAATTCAACATGGGAGAAAACAGATATTATCGGAATAATGCCGGATCTCATTTGATAACACTGTTTTAAATTTACTTTAGATAATTTATGTTAGATAAAGACAGTAATAGAAAAAAATAGCTGCGGTTTTAGAAAAAAATAAATTTTAATGAAAATATTTTTTTTATTAATGAGAAAAATCTGCACCAACTAAATTTTTTTATAATAAATAATTAGAACGATTAAGAAAATCAAATAAAATTTATAGAGGCAAATAATTAAGTTGGAAATGGATTTTCCTTTAAAAAGAGAGAGAGAGATTTTCATTTACATTCACATTTATTTGCTCATGAAAGATAAGAGATCCGATTTTCTGAATTTCAACCTGAGACAGTCTAGATTTTGTAGTGAAATGTCTGGAAAGTATCAAAATAAACAAAGGGTCATAAACAAATAAGATTGTTTTGTGTTATCAGGAATTTACTTTACTAAAGACAAGAACTTATTTTTAACAGAAATAAACGTTATTCTGAGAAATTACGAAACTGAACATGTATCGTTTACTTAAATATTATAATTCTATTCAATTGATATCAAAAGTTAAGAGAAAACATTTATCGCAGTAATTCAAATCAAATTTAGTTAATCTTTTAACATAAACTATTTGCATATAAATCAAAAACCGGATAAAACAGAACATTTTTCCAAACAAGGTCAAAATAAAAAAATCGGAATTACTCTGAGTAATCCAGAATGGCATAATAAGATGAGTAATTTAGTTGAAAATGGAATTTTCTATGATAGTAAAATGTTGTTTCACCTAACTAGACTTTTCTCTGATAGACCTGAAAAAAATTGCATAACACTTACCGAGAAGCGTTCTATTTCTTCGAGTTTCGTATCCAATTCGTCTATGTCCTCCTTATCTGTCATCCGATCGCTCCTACTGATATCGATACCATTGCTCATTTCTAGACTCACGGAAGTCTGATTTTCATGGTTCACACAGCCTGCAGTTCTGGAGCATTTAATACACTTTTTGAGCACGTCTTCAGTCACCGGCTTAATCATGCCTGAACTGCTGCAGTGCTGTTCGCATGTAAATAAGTCGTTCAAGCTCGAGTTCACAGAGATTGGCATTGTCTCTTCGCTCGTCATTCGGTGGTTGACAAACAATGATATCTCAGTTCTTTCAGAAATGGAATTAATTTCATTAGGTTGGAAAGTAGCCCCACTTTCCACTTCTGACAAACACACAACCATTTGGGATGTTTTTCTTAGCTACGGTATTCCTAAGAGGCGCGAGATATTTCACATATTTCCACACAAATGAAGTTTTTAATCGTATATTGTTCGATTGTTAGAAATAATACAACTGTTTTGTTTTTATGTTAAGCCAATGATCAGAAATAATCCAATAAAATCCAGGAAGAGCAGGAACATAATGTTTTACTCGTTTAAATAATCAATCAATACACGAAAAATAATCCAATAAAATTCAAAAAGAGCAGGAACATAATGTTTTACTCGTTTAAATAATCAATCAATACACGAAAAATAATCCAATAAAATCCAAGAAGAACAGCAGCACAATGTTTCACTGATAGAAATAATCAATCAATGCACGAACAGTTTATCTTACATAAAGGATTAATTCAATATTGTATTTTTTAATATAAAATAGTGTAATATCCCTGGAGAATTATAAAAAAGCACATCCTAATATCTCAAAATAGTCTTTCCTCGTAGGCATATTTTTAAGAAAGTTAGTCCGAACACTCTATACCAAATGCCTGGCTTGATGTTGCAGGTAACTATTCAGACAGTACACATTAGATGCCACAAGTGGTTGTTAGAAATGGTGATTATTTGAAATAAAAAAACAACGACGTTTCTATGTGCATTATAACAACAAACAGGATACCTTGTAAAGGCAAACAGGCATTAAAAAACTAAAATTGCAATGGCACAGACCAATATTTTTCATCATTGTACGTATAAACATTCACGAAAGACATCGCAACAGATCTTCAGTCAATTAAACCGTCTACGACGGGAACTTCTCGCCACACTGAGCCATTTCACTTACTTCATTGAGTAGAAATGCCAACCGCTCTCTCACACACACTCACTGACTCAATCAGTATGCGAACGGAACCCAGGTCAAGCCAGTCAAAATCCTAGAAAATGAGTTAACCGAGCAAAGCCCGTGCAGTGAAAGCGGCTTCATCAACGGAAGTAAGTTGAAAACTTAGCGGCCAATGTCGACCGGGGAGGGGAGGTGCTGAGCATAGGGTGGAGGGGAAAAGGACGGTGAGGTGCCGAACCTTATTTTTATTTACTTTTTTCACATTTTTTTTCTCCCTCTCTCTCTCTCGGTGCTCAGGCGATAGCCTTGAAAAAGAAAAGCCCACATGATGGTAATAATCGCGTACCGGGAGTTCAGTGAATTTCGAATGGATGGTAAAGTTTATTAGCTTCGGTTTAGTCGAGATAGGGAGTTAATGGTCGGAATTTGCAACAGTTGAATAGAGGACTCAGTCATTGTTTTACGGGATAACGTCAGTTAAATATTTCTCCTATGCGAAATAATGTTTGGTATCTCCTTATTGAATTTAAGGTAATATCTTCTTCATGTGTGTTCTGCTAAATAAGTAAATAAACAAAATCGGAGTGAAACTGAACAAGAATCAAAGAGAAGTAATCTTATTTCGAAAATTAGCTATAAATTTCGCTTTTCCAAAATTTAAAGAAACTCAGAACTAAATTTAACTTTTTGCTTAAACAATAGTAACACTAATAGTGTTGTTGATAATGTAAACTAAACCAAGTTTATTTCAAAATAATACCAGATGGAGTAAGAGGAAATCAAAATGAAAGCAGAAAATATCCTATCAAGATTTAACTTTTTAAAACACATGGTTCATTTCTTGAACCACTTATATCAAAGTATTTAATACATGGTAATTTAGTCTTTAAACTACTTAATGAAAAAAAAACATATTTATAAGATTTAAAATTATATATTTTTCAATAATTGATTTATGAACTTAATCACCAAGCATTAAACACTTTGAAATAAGGGACTTAGGAATTAAAACCACTATTCTTAAAAGAGTTAATTACTTAAAATCATGAAAAAGCTTCTGCTAAATAAAAAAAAAAAATCAGTTAAAATGTTTAATTATCCATGCATAAACGAATTTGCCAGCTTTTCGATAAATTTCGTTATGATTTAATTTTTAAAAAATCATAAATTTAAATAACAAATTTTATTAAAATAGTTTTTTTTTTTCACTAGTGTACTTTCATTGTACAAAAATGCAGATTTTTTTTATTTTAATTATTTTGCATTATTTAGTTTTAATTCATAATTTATTATTATCAACATTAAGGAATTTTCAAATTATCCTTTTCTGAAATTCAAGATCATGTCGAGCTATTCAACACAATAAAAACTGAATTAAAATCAATCGATGAAACTATTATTATGAAAATATTAAAATAATGTATTTCCCTCGAGGATATAGAAGCACACAAATTTCAAAGCTACACATATCAGAAAGTGAATTAAAAAACAATAACAGAATTCCATCTTAACAAACAAAAAAGGAAAACAAAAAAATTAGGCAAATTAAATAACAGTGAGAAAAAAAAATGTGAAAAGTCTGGAATTGAAAATGGTCTAAATATCCAATTAAAAAAATCCCTACAATAAGTAGTACGGGAAAAACCACTTATCATCGTTAACTTTTCCTCTTTCCGTAAACTCTTTTACAAATAATTTCACACATTCCTTTCTTAACAAAATAAAATCTTAAAGGAAGAGAACAGAATTTCGTCTCGGATCGTCCTAAAAGGCTCTAATTGATCTGCCTCCTTCGATTAAATCGATAACGGTGTCCCTCAGTGTGCATTTCCTAAAAGACACTAATTGGTCAGTCTCATACGATCAAATCGATAATGGTGTTTCTCAATGTGCATTTTATTTTTAAACTCTTGCATGTTTTATATAAAATAGAATAATAATAATAAGGGTCTCTAGAGAATTACTAGAAAACCCATTTCCCAACAAAATCTTTACTTTGATCACCAATTGCATAAACTAAAAGCTAAAATAACTATCAAAGGCAAATAAGCCCACTATCAATTACAGTGTATATGAATTTCATGATTCATATTAACTTAACTGGGATGCTTCTAATACCATATTTTTGAATTATCATATATCACTGCACATTATCAAATGCAGTTGCATTTCATCAGTAGCAAAAATTACATTTTAATTAATTTCCTTTTGTGTGGTAGCATAGACATAAAACAATAATTTAAAAAAATGTTTATAAACATGTTTATTATACTGTTTATTCTCGGTTTCGGAAAGCCTCTCCCCTTTTGCACATGTGTCGGGAGGGGTTTATTTCTTTAAAAAAAAGGGATGAAAGGAAAGATGGAAGGAGGCGATGTTTGCATTTAACAATGGGGTGAATTCAGATTTTTCTCGGAATTAGGAGGCGTACTAACTGCTCTTTTTTCTGCGAATCACCCCTTAACGAAGTGTAATCGTTGAAAAGGGCTAATTTTGGGATCCTGAAATGAACAGTAAGTTAGGAAGCTCAAAATAAATAATCCTTCTCATCATCATCATAAAAAAAAGCAATTTTTGACAAATTTTTAATGTAGAGATATAGAGCTTGGGACATGAAAATAATACCCGTAAGATGAATGAATCATATCAAAGAATAATATCATACTAACTGAGTAATTCTCAAGAGTATTATTTGATATGTTTTTTTATCCACCGGTTAAACAGCATTTAGATTGATATTATTTCCGAAAACGGACAATGGCTTTAATTCACTTAATTAGTCTCAATCATAATAATTGCAAAATTCCACTATATATACATCAACCATATAGAAAACAGCATCTTTTGCACTACTTTTTATAACAATTATGCTTTACAGATGGCGAAAGTAAAATGGAATCTACCATATATACAAAAAGTGGCATTTTTGAAGGGTTTCGACTCAACTGGTTGACCTCCAAGACAGATATAAAATTAAAAACTATAAGTGAGATGACAACAATGATTAATAACTAACTGTTATCGTGTCATGCATTAACTGAAATAACTGATTGTTGTATATAAGAAAAAAATGTTAAAATAAAAAAAAATTGAAGAAGGAGAGGAGGTTAAACAAGGTTACTGAGAAACAAGGAAAATTAAGCAATTATATAGGAAGATAGTAAAGACAAATAGACCAACGTGCTCATAATTTAAAAGATCATATAACAAAAAAGAAAGTTCATCACCTTCTGGATTACATTTATTACGTAATAAGGAAGGCCTATTGTTCTTTCCCTTAATTCAGAAATTCTCTCTAAAACAAGATGAGTCACAATCACTATTAACGAAAGCCCTTCAATGTTGACACACCTCAAAACCCTCTCTTCCTCACGGGCTTCCTACTCAAAGAGTTCTTACAAAACAAGCAAGAAACGCGCTCGAAATTTTGAAACAATTAATGGTCCAAGGATCCCTTTAAGGGTTGGGGTTCAGGTAGGACGGCAGAAGAGATCCGTCTCTTCGATAACCTGCCGACGGTAAGAGAATGAAATACGACTTATCTGCCAACGCTTGTTTTGTCAACAAGGTAACCAAATGCCCACAGTGAAACGAAAACCACAACATAAAAATCTCAACCAAAACCCACGCACTTTACCAAGTGACACTGCCATGTAACAGTGCGTGGGGCGGGGTGGGGAGTTTATTGGACGGTTTATTTCAAAGGGGCGGGTAGAACAGGGGGAAAAAAGTACAGAAACCTTTCGTTACACAATCATGTTAAAAATCGACACAAAAGCCCACACAATCTCTTGCGCATCTGTTGTTGCAAGTGTGCAGCGGAGAGGGTGTACGAAAACGTGAAATAAAAAAATAAAAATAAAAAAAAATTTACTACTTTCTGCGCATGCGTGAAATGAACATTTGGGAATAGGATTTCAAATAAAATATAATAGGAAAAAGAGATGAAGGACTCGCAATGCAACTGTCGCGGTGACAATGACACCAGATGTCGATTTCTCGTGTTACTCACGAGATAGGATGAGGTTGCTCCTTTGAATACGCAATACAGCAATTTTAGAAAA
Organism: Argiope aurantia; assembly: GCA_026543865.1. Classification (NCBI taxonomy): domain Eukaryota; kingdom Metazoa; phylum Arthropoda; class Arachnida; order Araneae; family Araneidae; genus Argiope; species Argiope aurantia. Next base: position 39,334 of record JAPMOR010056918.1, on the reverse strand, counting down.
ACTCCCATTAATTTAATAGAAATTTTTTTTAAAAATCGGATTTATAAAATAACTGTATTTACAATGTTAGTTTTTCTCCAATAGCAGCAATATTCGGAGGTTAAAAATCTTCGAGTTCAAAAATTCTGGCAATTCATTCCATAGCGAGATTTCTGAAGGCTCGGGCAGAAGTTTGGCTCATAATGCTTTTTTTTTAAATTATAGCCAAGCATCCCATTACTACAGAACTAAGTCGTATAAACAGGGATTATTGTGGCCGGCTGATATGCTGATTAACTATCCAAATGTGCATAAGAAAACAACGGCCAACAAAAGTTCAATCTTCAAACTGTTGGTAAAAGGCAAGAAATCTTTTCCATCATTTTTTAATATTCAGGGTATTGTAATATTGTGCTAAAATTATCACTATCCATAAAGAGTCTTCCTCCAATGTCATTGAGTTCGACACATTCTGTTACGTGGTGCAGGACTGAGCCTATTTCCCTAACATACATGTGTTGTGTTGTATCCTAAAGAATCTGCAGAAGTACTCGAGAAATCTTCCATGTTCCGATATAATTTGCACTAGCATCGGGTAAAATATATTTATAATTTTTGGTTCCGATATGAATTCATATCTTATGCGTCCTTTGCTCGACATCATCCATTTATCCTGCCACTGCATAATCATCTCTCTTCTAATTTCCTTCTTAAACATTTGGAATGATTTTGGAACGACAATTCTATTTGGTCCGGCTCATAATATTGTTTGGGAAATTTACAGACAATGGGCAATGGTCAATGATAAAAACTACACAATAAAAACATAAACTATAAAATGGATAAATTTTCAAACTCAGAGGAGGATTAAATTAGTCGAAGAGTTCTAACATAAAACTTTCAAAAGGCTTCATCATATTTGGCGCAACATAATTAGATATAACTTTTATGCCATTAAACTTCAGATTTCAATTCCTAAGGAATCAGAAGATTTTAACCACTGCCATCATCATTAATTAAAGTAGGAATTCCTTAATATCTAAGACAGAATGAATATATCTAGTGTTAATTAAAAATAAATTCATAATTTTTTTTTAATTTTAAAATTTGAGTTTTCTTTTAATGGAAGAATCCTGGCAAAGGCTAGTGCACCCTGCATTAAATATATAACATTAAAGTACACGTTCTAAAAAATTAATTTCTCTTAAGGTATTTTAAAATTAAAAAAGAAATATATTTCAAGAATTAAATGAGTATAATTAAGCATACGGAATTTAAAATCAGCAAGAAAATATCTCAAATAAAAACATAACATTAACTGCAATAAAAACAATGGCAGATTTCCTACTAGTAGGGAATAAATAGCTGTTTAGAGTCGCTATGCTGAAAGGAGCTGCAGGCAGATGAAAAAATATTGATGAAAAAATATTTATCTGACAACGCTAATATAAAAAAATCAGTATAAGTATGAATTAAAAAGTATTAGTAATATTAATACCTTTTCAAGAATGAATGCCTCAGATTTTCGCTTCATTGCGTTCGCTTAGTTATTACAGCATTTATAAACAACGAAATAGTAATGCGTAGTCATGAAAACAAAAATATATACATTTTCACCAAGTATGTAAAATAAAAAGATTCATTAACATGATTTTTTAATCATTGAATATGAAATTGAATTGAAAAGTCTGTTGTTAAAAGGGAGGCCTCGCAGCAACTACTGCCTAGGGATGGAATGTGCCTAAATTCGCCAATAAATATCAGAGAAATCCGTTTTTATTTCTATAGAAATTTTTCATGATAATAATATATATCAGTGCTTTAGTTTTAAATAAAAACTAGAAGACAAATTGAACAAAAATATATATAAATTATATTAACCCATCTAAGAATAATTAAAATTACACAGAAAACAATAAGACATAAATACTTTTCTTTTATGTTTTTTTAAGCATGTTAACTAATAAATTAACATTGTTGTTTACCAATTTGTGATTCATTTTTCTCGTTTTGAACGAACCCATTATTCTACAGGCAAATGAACTGTCGAGATAAGCAGCTCAATATGTTAAAATGTTTATTATCATAAATAGGTTTTCAAAACTACAGAAGTAAATTAAAAATTCCTAAACTTATTGCATTTTTAGAAAGAAATGAGTTCCCTAGAAATCGTGAGTTCAGAAAAATTTCCTATTATAAAAATCTAGATTACACCAAGATTACGATGCATGTTTCAGTACTTTATAATAAACACAGATATGGCATAAATTCCAAAAATGTAAGTTATAACATAGCTTTTTTTTTATAAAGCCATTATTTAAATAGTTTATTTTTAAAAGGTTTTTTTTTTTTTTTTTTTTTTTTTTTTTTTTACATAGACAGAAAATATGTTGGAATTATAAGTAAGAATGCATGACAATTTTTTTATATAGACAATTTCTTCCATCAACGAAAGGTTAATAAACATAATTTAAACAGATCAAAAAGTGAAATCTAGAATCAACAACGGTGTAAAAAAATAATTCAATTTGGCTTGATATACACAATTCTTTCAGAGTTTTGTTGCATATATGTGTAATATATTCGAATGAATATGACTTATTACAAAAAGAAAATACAATTCTTAATACAAGGTGAATAAATTGCTTCAAAATTAAACTTATTAATTTTTTTCTTAATATGCTCATTTTTCTAAGCTCCTTTTTAGTTTTGCGAAATTATGATTACAATTATCTGAAAGCTATTACATCTCTTTGACTTCCAACATGCAGATGGTGATGACTATCGCTCATGGTAAAGTGAGCACATGGATTTTTATTTTGCAACCCGATTCTATGTCATAACTTAAACCTCAGTCTGTATACTTTTCTAGATAAAAATGGATAAAAATTTTGGTATTAACAAAATTGAAGAATTGATAACTTCATCTTGCAATTATAACTACTCTATCATTTCTGCTATCATTAACCCTACAGTACATAGTGTAGCCATTCGACACACATTTTTACTTCCATTTGTAAGCTTCACGTGACTGTTCTAAAGGGTAATAATAAGATTTCAGAAATTTTTTTGAAATGCTTTTTTATAAACATTAGTAAAAAAGACCGATATATTGCAGTAACAGCTTTAGAGTTAAGATTTAAACTGCAAACTTGGAAAAATAGCAAGGTGGCTGTTGCATAATTAGTTCTACCATTAAAAATTCTATCAAAATATTTTTCTTTTTAGCATTGTAAAAAATATATTGATAAAAAGGGACTTTTATTTTTATTGCAGAATTTTTATAATGTGATTTTTGCTACTGGGGTATAGTTTAATTCATAATATAACCTTTTGGTAAATTATTATTATTATTATTTTTAATTTCCCCCAAAAAATAATTAAAATTAAAAAAAAATCCTCCTAATTATATGTAGCTATACAAAACATATATAATTCTTTTGTAAAAAAATAAAAAGTCATGCATTTTAGGGTTAATTATATTAAACTTAAGAAATGTTACTATAAAAGTAGTTTAAAAATTATAGATTATGTAAAAACTGATAAAAATAAGTTGAAAGTGATAAAAGAAATCAAAAATTATTCCTTCAAATGTGACATAAACTGGAAAAAAATATTAAGAAACACTGCTTTAGTAAAAGTGAAATACACAGTTAAAAAAAATATTTATTATGGCTTTTTTTGGTTAGATGATGATGATAATATATCATTGATGCAACTTGCAATTAAACGATCTTCATTCCTTTCTTTCTCCCAAAACAAAGCATTGGTGCAATGAAAAGAACATTTGCAAACAAGAGATCAAAGAGCGATGAACAGAACAGACACATTAAATTCTATACAAATATGATAAAAACCTATTCCAAAAAATACGCATTAAATTTGTGTATACTGCAGGCTACAAAGAAACTGGGATTCAAAACAGAAATACTATGATGAAGAAATCAAGACTTTACCATATGATTCTCCTAAGAATTATAATTCATAAAAGATACACAATTATATTTACTATATTTTTTATACTTCACCCTTCTTTGAATGATTTTTTTTTGTGAAAAAAATTAGGGTGATATAATTTATGCTCTAGATTAAAGGAAAAATGTTTAAAGAAATCCTAGTATAAATATATAATATAAAATAATTAAAAAATAATACGATGGAAATATCCATCATCATGCAAATTTACATGTTAAGCTCAGTACCAAATTTTCAATGTCACTCTCTTCTAAATTTTTCTTCTAAAAATTTCCACTCATTATCGCTTTTATTATCAAAAAAAAAAAAAGATTTGATATGAAATTTTTTTTAAGGAATCGCACGTTTCTTCCAACCACAACAAACAGCGGAATGACACATTCAAACCCGCCATGATGATTGTGACATTTGATTTTTTTTTGACAGCTACATTTTTTATTACGCAATAGTCGTGAAAAAAGTTGCCAGTAACAATCAATTTACAGTACACCTGTTTTGTGCGCAATTTTTTATTCACTAAATGTTATGATGGAAATTTCCATAGTCATGCAAAGAAGGGTTAAAATAGCATACATCAGCATATATAAAGTATGAGACAAGTTTAACAAACCCAATAAAGATTATAGCAGTACAAACAGCTCTAATGTATTTAGTAGCTCCGATGACGTATACATTTAATGCAAACAGATACTATGTATTTTTTTATTTTTTTTTTATTTTCCACAGAGCGTTAAAAATGGTAGATCTCTGCCTTGATAAATATGAGGATTAAGGCCACGCATTTAAAAAATTGCGCACAGAATTGCTTCATTCATAATATACATGACTTAAATTTAATTACGCTGGTGCGCTCCGAATAACCAATTAGCTCTCCAGAAATTTGCAACTACGGGTTCATAGCATTGTATAGCAAAAACTCAAAAATTCTTCGCAGTCAACGTTCACTGAGGACATAAATTTTTTCCCAACGAAAACGCAATTAATAAACAAGGTATGCCTTAGAGGCTATATTACAAGGTCGTCGCCGCGAGTCAAAGCCTGTGTCTTAGAACAAGAAACAAGGGGGAGGGTGGGAAAACGATCATTAGGGCAACACAATACATTTCCAATGCACCGTGCTCGGGATAACTTGATCATTTAGAGTCAGTATTCGGAGTTTTCACTTGTTGAGGTGTGAAAAAAGACCTGGTGATCCCAAGGGGTGAGAAACTTCGATCCTTGCCGATACTACGTGATGTTTCTCACACAGGTGTGCATCCATTCATTCGCCCCTGCTCCATACCTTTCAAATGCTCAGACGACCTTTCAGAGTGACCCGCTGGGACCAGTTCTGGCAGAGAAAACACAATGCGGGCGATTTTTTGAAGCGGCGTCATTTATCGCTGCTATAGTAATTACGGCAGGGACAAGTCTGTGATGTAAGATGTAATCTTCCAATACTTCTTGCCTGTTTGTTTATGATTTGTAGCGATATAGATGATTAGAAGAATTATTTCTTTTTGTATAAAAAGTAGTCCTATATAATAACAATAAACCCTTCAAGAATATTTTTTTTTTGGGGGGGGGGGGGGGGGGAGAAGGCGGAGGCTCTTCCAAGAATATTCCTTTTTTAAGAAAAAAAATTCTGAAAATAATGCCTCATGAAGTACAATCTTCAAAAATATTACATGTTCCCACCAAAGATTTCTGCAACATTCTTACAAATTATTTTAATTAAAGAACTATTCCGAAAATGTTTTGTATGCCGCATTCTCGATCAAAAAGAAATCTGACTCGACGGAAGACACGAATCTGATTCGAGAGGAATAAAATGATATTATATCTGAAACAGAAAGATTTTTTAAATGCATTTTCTATCGAAAATATCAAATCTATAAACGATTTTATAGCATATTAATGTATTTTTACTTAAAAGAAATATTAGTTTAAAAAAATTAAATTATTGTCATCTACAGCGAAAGTCAACCACGATATAAAACCTTGCTTGTCTAGTACAACAAAAACTAAAATTAAACGAATAATTAAGTAACTGAGCATTTATACCTTTAAATTTTTAAATAACATTGTAAATATAGTTCGTCAACTTTATTAAAAATAAAAGAATACATATAATTATGTTTCTTACGTAAGTTCTAATCGAAAATATAGAATTTCAAATCATTTAATTAATTTTAAAAATGGAAGCAGTGATTCTACTCAAAAAATTTCATACACTAAGAAGAATTGAGCAATTTTTCAGTAAGTCTTTTATAACACCATGGTATATTTAATGAAATCAAAATACAAAAGGCTACGGGAAACTTTCATTTTCTTCTTGTGATGGTATGCATTTAATAAACGTTATTTACTTTTTGCAACCCACTAAGTGTACTACACAAACAACACAATTTTTTTTTTTTATTTAAAAAAAATAAAGGCAGAGTATTCTCTACACGTCAAAGTGTCAACCTACGCAACACTTATAACATGTATCAACCGGAAAGTTTTTGAACAACCTGATTAAAGTTTACAAGTACTTTCATATTTTTGCACATAAAAAAAAGATTTATAAGATCTCGTAGATTAGATTATGAAACAAGTTGAGGGTGTTTAAAAGTGATAAGAATTTTGATATGTCTGATAAGATAAGAGTCTTGTCGTGAAATTTAAAAATTATTATTATAATTTTTAGAGAAGGATTAGATAAGTTTTCTCATACTTGTTTTTATTTTGTTTTTTACTATATAAAAAAGGGAACTCAAAATATAATGTTATCAAGTAAGTTTTATAGAAACTTGGGATCAGTTTTATAGAGAGTTACTTTGTCCAGAGGATACAAAGGAGCATGTTTTTTGTCTTTAATAATTATAATAATAATAAATAGAAATTTTTTAAAACATTACTATTATTGCGAAACCAAAAACAGTACATTTGCATGTAAAAAAAAGTTTAGAACAGTGATTTTCTAATTGTAACATGGGAAAAAAAAAAAAAAAAAAGACTGTTATATAAGAATTGTAATATTTGTAGAAATAAAATTTATTGTACAGTTTAAAATTAATCACACAGACTGATAAGACTTATTCTCTAGAATTGTTATAATTTCGTACTTTTTATTCAATGTAAATATTTCCTTTTTAGCAAAATTTTGCAAAAAAAAAAAAAAAAAAATATTGCACAAGTTTTTTTTCTTAAATTTAAGTTCATTTAAGTTTTTTACAAAACTGAATAAAATTTAGTTGAACCGGATGGACTTGGAGCCTTTTCTTCCCTACAAATTTGAATCCACTCATTATAATTCAATCAATTAAACTGTTTCAGGAAATATACAAAAAATTAAATTAATTTCTTTCCCCATAAATGGGGATTTTTAATTAAATATCAGACATTTTCCAGAAATAAATAAAGTCATTATTATTCAATTAATCGTTAAAAAATGCGAAGTGGATAATTTTTTAAAAACACGGAAGATCATCCATTTTTAATTTAAAAAATAAAGTATTATAAAAACTAACCTTAGTGAAATTCGGTCAAATATTTTTTTTCTCAAAAACATTTCTTCAATCAATAATAAAAATAATCACAAAATATTTTCATATAAAGTGTCCCTAAAAAACTTAAATATTAACATCCAGCCTGATGAGAAATTACAGTGGCAATAAAACTTGGTCATTTCGTACCATTTTTATTCAATGGAGATGACAAATGGATTTTGATAACAAACAGGATTTTTTTTATTTGACTATATTTAATATTCAAAAAGTCATACAAATGACAAATTTTATGTAAAGTAGGAGAGGAGGTTCCTATCCCAAGACTAAGAAGCTCTGATATTAAGTCTATAAAATTAGAATGGAAAAATATTTATTAATCTTTACATCTTAAATTAAAAATCATATAAAAACTTT
>JAPMOR010056918.1:6923-31483 GCA_026543865.1 Argiope aurantia | reverse complement strand
TGTGAAATACTAAATGTGAATGGAAAAATTATTTATTAATCTTTACAACTTTAATCAAAAATCTTTTTAAAAACTTTCTTTTTATTTAAATGAACATTTATAAAACATTTATTACTTTCGAAGAAGTGTAACAAATATAATACAAATTGAATGATAATAGTATGAAAAATATCTCAAGCTGTTTCCCGAATAGCATTTCGGGAAATGAGAAATTCTTTCCTTTAAAACATTTTAAGCATTAACTTTCCCCCGCTTTAAATAATGACAAAAAGTCTTCTAAATATTTATTTTCAAAAAATATGCAGAAATCAAAGAAATTCTAGGAAAAGTGGAATTCTCGGGAGGATGTAATTTACATCCGTTTAGAAGGTTGAATTTCAGAAAATATGGTGCTGTGCTCAGTTAAACAACTCACAACGACAAGCCATTAAATATGTTTGGAAAGTGACGTCACACAATATTTTTCCATTTTATATTTAGAAACGAAAATGTGAGTCATTACGCGCGGACTCTCTCTATATATGAATAATAAAGCCATACTTTAGAAATCCACATACGCATCCGGCTTGGACGGCAACTCCTTAAATATGCATTATTACAGTTCCGTTTCCCATACGGTCCTTGCCTCGCTGTTTATGAACAGGGTTCCAAGACTTTTTTTTGAAAATAAAAATAATTAAATAAGCAAAGCCTCCCTTTTCAAAAATAAAAGATATATATATATATATATATATATATATATTCAGGTTTGGAAAATATTTTTTATTGCAGAATATTTCTATTGAATCTCCATGGTTATTTTTTTTAAATTGGAATCAAGATTGCCCTAAAATAAAACTATATTATTCGGGAATACGTTTTTTTTATTTTAAATATTCATCTAAAATAGAAGGTAGCTTAATTACGAATATTTATATTTATTTAAAGTCTTAGCAAATGGCACTGGGCCAGCAGTGAAATTACCTCCAAGAATTCCTGAAATGAAAGTTCTACACATATATATATTACCTATGCATATATAGAGGCAAATTATTATATATTTTCAATAAAACCGACTTATTTGCTTAAAAAAAATTAAACGCCATTTTTTTAGTTTATTTTTTATTTTGTCACACATAAATCTTACCATGTAGTCTAAAAATATAGTTTTAAAAATGTTAATGTAACCCCATTTGGAATATAAATACCTGTGAAAGAAATAATAATCTCGATGCAGTTAGTTTTTGCTTTCTGAAAATGTAATGTTAGCAATATAATTATAATTAATCCAAAATGTTTTATTTACTGTCTGTTTAGCAGCTTTGGGTGGTCTAGATATCATCATGGTGATTTACCACTCGATGTTTTAGATAGCTGGAGTAGTGACCCTGTCTTACAGCACAGCAACCAAGTAGACAGTAAGGTAAGTAAATTTAGAATTTTTGATTTAAATAACTTTTTCTATTTAATCTGAAGAAAAATGAAACATGGCTTTAAAGTATTTATTCCAGATGCCTTTTCACTCTTCCATTTTTTCCCAAGCAAACAACGGTTTTCAAAACTTTAAGCTAACAACTTTGTCATTAGAAGCACAGACTATAAACTTCACTTGAGAGAGCAAACTATAAACTTAACTCGGGCATTTCATTACACTGATAATTTCTCTAAATATTCGTCCCATTTTTTTTTCTCTCTCAAATGAATATTCAAGAAATTTCAGTAAACATTTTTATTATATAATTAAAACAAAATACAACTCATAAAAATAAACAGAGGTCTAAATACATATATGTAGACAAGAGACCCATATGTAAGGTTCACATAAAGTGAATCGATTAAATAATCGTAATTGTATTCATCTTAATATATTTTGTAAATGAATATTGGCATCAATATGTAATGGAGTAAGATGTAAAACCGAAGTAAGACGTGTATCGCTCATATAATCTTTATTCTAATTAAATGTTTATTTTTACTAAACTACTTTTCAATTATTAACAAGTTGATTCATAATTCAACCTTATATGGCGTAGTCGGAATCTAAAGAACCTTTTCAAAGTTAAACCTTTAAATACTTTTGAAAATTTTACGCATTTGCTAAGCCTAACTGGAATCATCAGACTTCCTCGCCAAGGATTAGAATCTCGCCAAGATTGTTTTTGCCTGAATGATCTCCAAACAACGACAACTTCCCGCATAGTAAGTGAATTTCTTTAAAGTATCAATAGACTCTTTATCAAAAGAAAAATAAGTACGAATATTCTGATAACCTTTTTACGAATATTACTTATTCCGAAGAATTAAATTACTTCGCGTTTGCTTCTTACACAAGACGGCGCCAATCCATTTTCGCCCAATTCTTTATTTTGTCTAGAATCCCTGAGCAAAAAAAAAAAAAAAAAAAAAAAAATGCCAACAAGTGATGATATTATTTTTAATTCTTTAGAAGCGCATCCGCTACAAAGTTTAACGATGACTCAACTGAAAAAAGAATTGCGTTTCAGAAATCTTTTGCAAACAGGAAAGAAAAATGATTTAATCTCGCGTATTGTTGAGGATAATAAAAAAAGAAAAAATGATGGAACTTTGGATGAATTAAATGCTTGTCGCATGAAATTTTTTAATGAAGAGGAGACATTTTCTGATAATGCACAATTATTGACAGAAATTGAGTCTTTGCGAAAACAAGTAGAACTTTTAAGTAATTCTTCTACACAAGCAGCAATTCCTACACCTCCTTCTCAAATAGATCCGAATATCGCAGCTATTTTTTCCACATTGATGGAAACGCAAAAAAATTTTTTAGAAAGGCAAATAACTCCGAATGTGATTCAAATCACATCTACAAATGACACTGCAAATTCAATCCAAATATTTAAGGGAGACATAATTGAAAATGCCCTCGAATGGTTAAATGAGGTGGAAAGAATTTCAGCTTTAGCTAACTGGTCCGACGAATTAAAATTAACAAATGCTATTTCACGTCTCTCGGGATCTGCTAAAAATTGGCAATTAACAACAGGAAAAAATTTAAATGATTGGAATACTTGGAAAAATGCTCTCGCCTCAAGATTCAAAAGACGTATAACAATGCAAGAATTTTTGGCTCACCAAAGTGAACGAAAATTGAGACATAATGAAAGTTTAGTCGATTATATTTATTCAAAAGATGCTCTTTTGGAAAAAGCTCCCTTTACTATTCCCCAACCTGACCGTATTTCTATGATCATAGGTGATATAACAGAAGAAAAATGGCAAATTGCATTAGCTACTCAAAATTCTAATACGGTTGAAGAATTAATTGATAGGGCAACTGCACTTGATGCTATTCGTAGTGCAAAACAAGAGCATAAGAAACATTCTCCGAAAACTCAAATTAGATCTTCTAATACATATGATAATCAGCATCGTAAATACAATCCAATAACTGACGACGTTCGAGATATTACTTGTTGGAGATGTGGAATTAAAGGCCATGCTTCTTTTATGTGTAGTTTACCACCTCCTACCCGTGGTTCAACCATAGCTCAACCAAGAAATACGTCACGACAAAATCAGAATTCTCACAGTCAAACTAGTTCTCAATTCCCGTCTGCTAGCAGTTCAACTAGTTCTAATAATAACACGTTAGTCGAAACCACCAGTTTGAACTCTTCAAATTCCCGCCGCAACAACAATAATCGCAACTCGACATCTGGAAGATCAACAGCTGCAAATAATCATTCCATAAATTGTATTAGAACTGAAACGAATAGGCGTGCATTAATACCTGTTATAATTAATAATGATACGGAGATTCAAGCTCTCTGTGATCCTTGTGCAGACATTACTGTCATTCAAGAATCTTGTGTTCCAAACGATATTGTTATTCACCCGTGGACTGATGGACAGTTCCAAGTTGTTGACCATGAAATAAAGCCAATTGGTTGGATTTCTTTAAATATAATTGTTGGAAATGTGGAACATATGATGCCTAAAATTGGAATCTGCTCCCAGCTTCCATTTAAACTTATTTTAGGATTCGATTGGCAGCAACAGATTCAAGCTAGATGCACTTATGAACCTAATGGTTCATTATGTATTTCTACTCCAACTTCATTTCATTTGTACGAATGTATTCATGCTTCAAAACCTAGTATCAACTGCGTCGCTCATCATCAACCCTCACTAGATGATGTTACCTTGCCGGAAGCTGCACCTAATATAGTTTCATCCGAAACAAAACTTATCCCTAAATCCACAGGACTCTCTACAACTCAACAAGCTCAACTTGATGCAGAAATTGGAAAATTTTCTGACGTTTTCTATTCTAATGATGACAACATTGGACTATGTCCATATGTGGAATTCAAAATTGAATTGCAGCATGAAAAGCCTATTAAATGTAGACCGTATAGACTTTCAGAGCCTGATCGCCAATTTCTAAAAACGCAGATTCAAAAATGGTTAAAACAAGGAATTTGTCGCCATTCCAACTCACCGTACGCAGCCCCTGCCTTTATTGTGGAGCAGCCCTTCCATGAAAGTACTCCAAGGCGAGTTGTGGTAGATTTTTCTCGCACTATCAATCCTATCACGAAAATTGATCCGCACCCAATTGACCAAATGGAAGACGTTATCCAACGCACTGCAGGCAGGCGCTACAATTCTAAAATGGATGTAAAATCTGCATTTAACTGCATTCGCATAAAAGAGACCGACACCTACAAAACTGGATTTGTTACTCCTGACGGACATTATGAATTTCTTCGAATGCCTTTTGGTGTCACAAATGGCCCATCTACAATGACACGAGCGATTAAATTAGCCTACGATCATTTAGCACCTTACAATGTGAACACATATATTGATGATATATCGACTTCCCATGATGACTTCAATTACCATCTCAAAGTGATTTGTAAAATCCTTGAAGCAACTCAAAAAGCTGGTTTCAAGCTGACACAAGAAAAAGTGCAATTTGCAGTACCAGAAATCTCTCTTTTTGGCCGTATTGTCTCTCAAGATGGTGTTCGTCCTGATCCGGAACGCATAGCAGCAATTGAACGTTATTCAACTCTCAAATCAATTCATGAAGTCCGTAGTTTCCTTGGGTTTGCCAATCAGTTTCGAAAGTATATTCGTAACTATGCTATTATAGCCAAACCACTTACAAGCGTTTTAAAAGATTTAGAAAAGAAGACCAGCAACGCTCCCATAGTTTTAACTGATGATCAACAGCGAACATTTGAAACTTTGAAATCTGAAATTACTACCGCTCCCATTCTTTCGTATTTCAAACAAGGCCTACCAACTTTTGTAGAAACTGATGCCTCTTATTCAGGACTCGGTGCAGTTTTATCCCAAGAACAGAACGGCAAGCGTCATGTCATTGAATATGCGTCGCGTACATTAAAAGATGCTGAAACACGCTACCACAGTAACGAACTGGAATGTACTGCTGTACATTGGGCATTGACTGAAAAATTTCGACTCTATCTCCTTGGCCACAAGTTTCAACTCATCACAGACAATTATACAACTGCTTATGTAATTGCAAAATCTGCAGTTAATCGAAAATTTGCGCGATATTTAGTAGATTTGGCTCAATTTGATTTTACAACTGAGCACCGGCCAGGAAAGCAAAATGTCATTGCTGATCACCTTTCACGTTACCCAACACCACCTGTTTGTTTAGCAGTTACTGCAAGTTATGAATCTGAAATTTGTGCGAAACAGAAAAGAGATGACTTTTGTCAGTATATTTTTCGCTTACTCAAAGAGAAAAATCCAAGCAAAAAGACAATGTCAGTCATATGCAATTACAATATCGATAACAATACTCTTGTGCGAGTGAAAGACGAAAAATCGAGACCTGTTGTAGTGATCCCTAAGGCGATGAAAGAACAAACTTTGATTGCCTGTCACGATGATGTTGGACATATGGATGCAAAAAAAACTCTTCACAATTTACAATTGCGTTATTGGTGGCCAAACATGCGCAAGGACTGCAAAGCATGTGTTCGAAGCTGTCATAAATGCCAAATTGTTAACCGACGCACTGCTAATGCCTATGGTCTTTTGCAGCAATTGCCAATTCCGTCCACACCTTGGGAAATTGTGTCCGCTGATCACGTAATCTGTTTGCCAGAAACAAGAAGCGGAAACACAAATATGCTTGTACAAATTGATCACGCCACACGCTATGTAATCGCAACACCTTCTGCATCTCTCGCCGCTCATACAGTGACTGATGCTCTGTATCATAATATAATACTCAGATATGGACCGCCAAGTATGTATTTATCTGATAGAGGAACAGCATTTACCGCACGTCACACTCAGCGGTTTCTTCAAAAGTATGGAATCACACAATCAACGACTCCACCTTATTCGCCACAAGCTAATAGCATTGTTGAAAGAGCCAATGGCATAATTGTGTCCACTTTGAAAAAAATGATTGACAAAAACCCGAATAAATGGGACGAATTACTTCCAAACGCCTCATTGGCAATCAATACTACAAAACAAAATTCCACCAAGAAATCCCCATTCTATTTACTTCATGGTTATGAGCCACGCCTTCCCCGTGAACTTCACCTTGGTAGCTTCATAGATGACACTCCACGTGAAGACCAACTAGACCTTTTAAGTTTGGCCAGGGCCGAAGCGTCAAATAATGTGTATGAAACACATTTGGAAAACAAGAAGAGATTTGATCTCCACCGCAGATCCCATTCCTTCAAGGCAGGAGATCTCGTATTGTACGACTGGCCGAAGAAAGGAGATCACAAACTTTCTTCCATTTTCAAAGGACCATTTGTGATTGTGCGTCCAGTCGGGGCCGTGTGCTACGAGATCAAGTCTACGACACAACAGAACAAATTTGTCAATGTTGTTCACGTACAACATCTTCGTCCTTACTTTAAACGAAATACACCGACCAACGAAGAGAACAGCACAGACGAAGAGAATGAGAACTACTGAGCTGTCATCAAAATTTTTGTTTCTTTTACGCTTCAATTTTAAAATTTATTTTTTGACTGTCTAAATTTTATATTGAGCGGGGCCGAATGTAAGGTTCACATAAAGTGAATCGATTAAATAATCGTAATTGTATTCATCTTAATATATTTTGTAAATGAATATTGGCATCAATATGTAATGGAGTAAGATGTAAAACCGAAGTAAGACGTGTATCGCTCATATAATCTTTATTCTAATTAAATGTTTATTTTTACTAAACTACTTTTCAATTATTAACAAGTTGATTCATAATTCAACCTTATACATAGTAATAATTATTAGTTAGTATATCATTAATTTTAAAAATAAAAACCTTCAAAAAGCTTTCATTTTAAACGAAATATAAATGGTCTTCAATTAAACCTTGACTTAATTATATCAATTATAAAAGCAGTTCCGGTAGAATTTATAATATGCTTTAATTACCAATTCATTAGGAGCAAACTATTCCGAATGTTTTAGCTAATATATCGATTTTTCAAAATTTCAAATAAAAAAAATAGGAAAATAAAATTTGTTTTGTTATTTATTGCATTTATGTTTGGTTATTGGAAGTATTTGAAATATCTTTTCAATCAATTTTAAAATTATACTAAATTAATCATATTTAGAAAAAGAGCAGATAGAGATATCGTAAAGTACATGCAGAGCCGGCCTTCTCTATGAAGGGACCGGGTGTAAAAAAACCCCAATTGGTGCCCTAAATTTTTTGCAAAGAAAAAAATAAAACAAAACAAAACAAAAAACAAATACGAACTTATATTACTATTGCATGTTTATTTAATACGCGATTTTTTTCTTGCTATTAATTACATCAGGAAAATAACAGTTTTTTGCAATTTTTTTTTCGATGCAGTGCATTTAAGTGTTGTGCACACTTGCTTGACTAATGAAAATTCTTTATTAATTTTACTTTGCTGAAAGAGCGCTCAGCATTTATTACAATCAATGGCAATGTAAAAGTTTTATCACAGTTAATGCATTTAGAAATAAATCATTATAATTATTATTTAGTATGTATTGCAATATGTTTTATGCGTTATTTACATCCGTTTCGTTCAAAATCAAATCCCGTGGCAAAATAATTATTTGGATTAGGTTTTCATCTACATCGTTATTGTAAAACGTTACAAAGTTTTTGGAACATTTTTTAATTCATGTTTTTCTAAAGTTTTTATATCAATGATTAATTTCAAATACTTTTAAATCTATCTTCTATCTGTACAATTACAGTGACAGTTACAGAATTAAAAATAACATCTATATTCCTCAACTGGGTTTTACTATAATTTCATCTTCTGCTGTTTTTTTTCTCTCGTTCGAATTCATTTTTCAGAAAAATGTTCTGAAAGGTTTCACTTTTGCTTCGCCTAAAAATTAGTTAAATTATGTTCATAAATTTTGGATTTAAGTTTCAATTTTAATGATTAAATTAAAAGCAAAGTCGAGAACAACTGTTTTTACTTGAAATAGTTTACTGATAGTACTAATTTTGGACAATATTGTAAACTATACTATGAAACATAAAATAAATGTCATTTCTTGTATCGAATCCAACAGACCTTTAGCTTCGGATACATTCGGATAACAGATCTTTAGCTTCGGATATTATTTTTATTTGCAACAATAAATTCTTCCAGGGCATTACAAGTTTGTTCAAACTGTATATACACTGCTTTAACCCTATCTATTTTGGCTTCCCCACGAGTGTCACATAATGGTTTAAGAGTAATGTTGATTTGCTTTTGTAGAATTTCCCATCTTTTTGTAGATACAATACATACTGCTGGAAGCGGCATCACAAATTAATAAATTAAAAAGAGTGCCATAGGCAAAGCACATAAATTGCATAAGGGTTTAGAGCAATTATTCTAGATTGTGCACCTTTATATTTTCATTTCATGTTGCTACCGTTGTCGTATGCTTGCCCTCTACAATTCATAATATCTAAATTAAGCTAACAATATTTTCAATAAAGCTTTTGCTAGTCTTTCTTCACATACATTAGTTATTTCAATAAATCCTATAAATGACACATTAATCTTTTCTCTTCAAAATTTATATATCTAATAAAGACTGAAGTTTTTTTTTATTGGAAATATCATATGTAGAATCCATTTGGATACTATAATACGTAACTATTTTTGTATAATCTTTAATTCTGTTAAGTGCTTCATTTCGTAACACAGAAATAATAATTTATTCTTGTGATGTATGAGCTAAATCATACATAATTCTACTTTTGGAATTTTGTATTCTGGTTTATACGATCCACAAGCACAGTCATATTTACTTAATAATTCGATTATGCTTAAAAATTTCCATTATTAGGCATTCCTATTATTCCATGGTTTCCTCGAAGTAGAAGATTATTAAATGCTAAAAATAGAAATTCTTTAAAATAGTAATTTAAGTCGTTCCGTTTCCTTATTTATATTAACTTGATTTGTTTTATCAATAGTTGAACATAATTTTAATCCTTTCAGTTATTCTTTCCAAACAATAAATGAATTAAGTGACAAATAGAACGCTCATGATCTAAAATTACAGATGATTAACTTACTCCAGTTAATATACATACCAATAATAAATCGTGTCGACCTAGATAAAAATCATGTAGATTTTTCATTTTCACTGGAAAATGATGTACAGAAAAAATAAAATACCGAATCTTCCTTTTTTGAATGAATCAACTAGCAACTTTTTTTTTTAAGTAGTAAGTAGTGGAAAATGATCCACCTTCAACATTCTTAGCAAAAATTCCTTTGTATTTGTATTCCTATTATTAACACAAAACATTTTAAACTTATCAGTTATAATGTTTGAGCATAAACCTGAATCACTTATATACACTTGATCACATTTTTTATTATCATTTTCATCGTTATTTTCTGTTTCTATCATATTTATATAAACATACGGTTCTTCAAAGATTTTCACAGTTTCTACATTTCCATTGCAAGATTGTGTAATTTGTGCGGAACTTTCTTCCGCACAAATTACATAATCTTGTAGGTTACTATTTTGCCACAAGATAGTAGGTTTATATAATAAACCTACTATCTTGAATTGTATATTGTGAAGTCGAAGAAGTTTCATTGCCAGAATTATTTCATAGGCAAGAAAATCGATGTGAAATCTTGAAATTATTTCTTCTTTTTTTCTTTATTTTTTCTGACACCCAGAGGAATATATCTTTAGCATGGACATGATGAGATCTAACAATATCAAACATTTTATAAAATGAATTATCAAAGTAATATATGTACCTTATGTAGTACCTACTATACAAGGTAAGTGACCGCATTTTAGGTTTAGAATATGTTGTACACTTGCGCTAAACTGTAATATAATATTTGCAATATTCGTAAACTTCGTATATTTCAAAACTCATCGGCTGTTCCAGTTAAATTTCTTCCTCTCTTCTTTCCATTTCGCTATTATTATTCAGAATATTAATTTAGTTCTTGATCATGTTGGGGCCCCTCAATCGCGGAGCCCCGGCGCATAGCATCCGGCGCCCCCCTTCCCCCGATGGCCGGCCCTGAATACATGTCATTATTTTAATGAGTTCAATCAAGATATTAAAAAAAATTCAACCTTAATTAATTCGTCACTGACTGGGACAAATTAAATAGCTATCTTTCAATTGTAGTTTTAATATATCAGCGAAATACACCATGGCTCCGTGTTATAGTTTGCAATCTTTGAATTATATATATTCCTTTTAAATTTCTTAAATGATAGCAAATAAACTTATGAGAAATACATTTAAAATGAGTTTAATAATATTAAATGGAAAATGCTAATTTTCTATAAAAATTGTTTGTGAAGGTTATATAAGCTTGAAGTAATTAAACCTCCGTGTAAGTTTAAGGATATATCTTTATAGATAATTCGTTTTTTAACTCCTGATATCAGAACAAAGAAAACAATAAAATATTTTTTCAAAAAAAAAAAAGCAAGACGATTTTTTTAAATTGACAATTGCAAAATAAATATCAAAGAACACTATGATTTGTCAAAAATTTTGAAAGGCGTAAGGTTAAAAGACGTTTTGATAAATATATACATCATGCACAGAGATTTTTTTAATAAGGAACATGCGATTAAATCTCGCTAATTTATTTATATGAACATAATTAATATTAACAGAACTAATATTATGTTAACCATTACTATTATGTTAATGCAATGTGTGTTGTATTATTATAAACTAAATAAAAAGTGTTATAATTATTAATGTAGAACGAACTATGTTCATCTAAACACAATTTTAATGTAATTAATTTCATCCTTAGTACGCGAAAAAGTAAAAGTGATTTATTATTTTTAAATAAAAAAACTTATTCCCCTCGTGCTTCAAATATTGATAACTTGGGAAAAGGTATTTCATATAATTAATGAAAATAAGTTTGATATCTAAAGTTTGTAGAATTTGCTAATAGATGGCAGCACAAGTTTCATCCCCCTCTTCATAATTCTAATCCGAGTCCTAGTAGATACATTGTAATAAAGCTTTATCTATGTCGATGCAATATTAAGAGAGAGAAATAAACAAATAAATCAATAATTTTATTGCTTTTTACGGTAAGATTAGTGAATAGTTTAAACTAATATATTTTACACTATATATAACAGCCGATTCACAAACATAATAAGAATTACACAATAAATGATTTTCTTAATTAAATCTATATATAAAATAAATTCCAGAATTGTATGACCGGGCAACTGTGGAAAGAAGATGACTCGCAAAATGACAAAAACAAATTTACATGAAAATGTTTTTTATTTTTATTTTTTCAGTTACAGTAAGAGGCTTAAGCATACTATTATGGCTTAGTAAATAGTAGATTTCTATACTAACAAATTGTAGGTTTGTTGCTGTAAAAAAAAAAAAAAAAAAAAAAAATGCATTAATTTTTTACGGGAAAGGGAGAGAGAGAGAGAAAGTTAAATCAGCCCTTAGTTATGTACAAGAGGTTCTTTTTCTTTTACACGAGTGATGATTAACAATCGCAAATGATCTAGAATTAACTATAATTGATATTAAAAAAATGTTTTACTAAAATTTTTGATATTAGCAAAATTTAACTTGCATATTAGCCTAAAAACCTAAATCCTCAAAAAAAAAATTTCATTGCAAAATATAACGTTTAACGTTAAGTACTGAAGAATTAAACATTTCTGGAATATTTTGCATCATCGAATTTTTCTTTCTTTAAAGTAAATAACTGAATCCATAACAACTTAAGCTATGGGTGCAGTGCAGTGGTCTATCCAGGCTGAAAGGTGCTTGGAACGTCTAATATGTCAGTTCCTGCTCTTGAGAATGTAATTAAAAAAAATATAGTATTTCCGCAAATTTGCATATGAAGCATCTATATTCTTTACCCAATTGTCGTTACGCCACAGCTACAAATTCTAAACAGAGGTGCAACATATTTTTTATTCGTAGATATAATGGTGAATTTTGCTTTCATTAGGTTCAATAAATAATTAAAGAAACTATCTTTATTAAAAAATGATTCGTTTTCAAATTTATATTTAACTTTGTATTTTATTATTATACAAAAATGAACATTTGGGACAAAGAAAATTCTTCTGACCAAAAAGAGATCACAAATGAAAAACTTAAATCCCTGCAATAATAATAAAAAGTTTTCACACTAATTTATGAGATATGGCGTTTATACATCAATTATCTTTTGACATTCAATTGTTTTTATGAAATTTTAAAAAAAATGAACAAGTGATTGCTTACGATAAAATAATGAGTTCATAACATTCAAAAACTATTTCAAGATTTAAAAAATATATATATGTAACGTTTTTACTCTTAGAATAACATTTGTCACTTTCCAAGTACCACCCATAAACAAGCAATACATCACTTTTTCACTTTCTCTATTTAACATCGGATAGTCTCTTTGATCGTAACGATCTACCATGAACAGAATAAAAAAAATCAAAAGATCGGTGTGGGATTCATCACAATGAATATTTATAAGGTCTCCCGATCCGGAACTATACACCTGGACCTTAGGGTGGACGAGGGAATTCGCGGAAGGCAGAAACCGATAAAAAAAAAAAAGTTCTCAGAATTCAGAGGTAGAAGGTAGGAAAACATTTACGTGACAAGAGCAATACCCGGCTTCACAAACTCCCCCGGCCCCTAATGCTTCTTGTAGGTCAGTAATAGGAATAACCTTTCAAATCGGGGGGAGTTCGGTCTTCACAGGTGGGCTCAAAGAAATGAAAAAAAGACATTTGTGGAAGCAATAACTCAAGATCGCAGGGAAATGTTTATCGCGAAGTACCGCTGCTATAAACGTAGAGGGCACGTCAGAAAAAATAGTGAGTTATTTACAGTCTTTCTCAAATGGTCACTTAACTTTTATCTCGATCTTCCAAGGCTTTCTGTTTCTGCTATTCTTCTTCTGTTGCTTTTATGATATTTGAGATGGTGAAACATTGGCAGACATTTTTGTAATATAAATGACTGTACATACATCAAAATTATTTACGCAGCGATGAAGATAGGGAATATTATAATAATAGGGAAAAATCTGCATGTGTAGAAGAACGAAAAACTATCATACATGCATTTTCGATACAAAGGGGTATAGGTTGATTCTATAAAACAAAAGATTTTACAATAATACTCTCTAAAAATTCATGTATTGCTTTCATTTAAATGTTCTCCAGCGGCGGCAATACACTTATAAAAATAAACCAAATCTTCATACACGCTATATTCCTAATTCATATTCATAAATTTCCTCATGAATTTGAGATTATTTAATTTTATTATATCAGTGGATTCCAAATGATAACCACAAAAATGGCAACGTTAATTAAACGTCATACACGAGTACGAATGTGAAACTTGTAAATCGCTGTCTCTTGAGTTTTTCATTAAAAATTCTTAAGTAACAAAATTATTGAAATAAAATGATCTATTATGATGCATAACTGATCATTATCTTACCACGATTCAAGTCATCTTCTGGGAATTTCTTCCCCAGGCCTTCAACTCACACTCTGTTAAGTCTGGGCAATTAGGAGAAATTCATGATGCCCGATACAACGGTGATTTAAGAAGGTAGTTGGTACTGCTGACTTAATTTTTAAAGAGGAGCAGCATATCCTTCTCTTTTCAAACATTAGAGTCGTATTTATGCATTTGAAACATAGCTGGCGTTGCAAAAATAAGGTTTACAACCAAAGTTACAAAATCTAAATTGCAGTAAGCTTATAATTTTCAAATTTTCAGACTGATATTGAAATTATAAACTCTGCAGCAACACTTTGTGATTCTGAATGAATCTGTTTAGTGCGTTTCTTATTACACATGACGCATAGCGTACTTTTTGAAGTTTCCTATTAAAACATGAGAAGCAGGAATTGGAGCAAGATTGCAGAAAAGAAAAAGGTCTGTTCCAATAGGTTACGATAATGTTGGTGTTAAATATGTATAATAATGTATTATCTACATGTGATTTTCATTTTTTTTGACTTTTGCTCTCTAATTTTCACCGCATGTCTGGTGAATAGGATCAATTCCTGGCTCTTGTCTCATAAAATTCAAAACTCTTATAGTCTAGAAGGTAGAAGCTATTATAGATACAGATTACTTATTAATGGATTCTGTGCGAGTATATCAGTAGCTTTTTATTATATTAAATACTGCACTTTATGAAATAAATTTAGAAGCTCATTATAAAAGTTTCAAAAACATAAAATGAAAATACAGCAATTAATTATGGATGCAACACTGAGTCTAATCGAGATATGTTTATACTATTTTTGCACTCCTCCGTTAAAAGCCAGTCAACCGGTCTCGTTTTTAGCTGAACATAAGAATACTTTAATGGTTTAAGGGATAAGAGTAGAATATTTATTATATCGAAAAGGTTTTATAAAAACATCGTTTTCTGAAGCCAGCGCAGAAATAAGAATGTACATAAATTATTTTTTAGATTTGGAAAATAAAATTTGTAAATATTAAAATTCTAAAGATTTAAGTATTTAAAAATTTCTTTTTAAAAGCTGACAATTTAAAAAAAAATAAATTATTGAGTTTCTATCAAAATGCGAATAACTCTGTTCCAAATTTCTTTAAGTTGTACGTACACACTAGAAGATTTTTTTTTTTAATTTTAACTTTAAAAATCCTGTTTTCCACCGTGGGTCATTAATATATATTTAAACTCATTTCAGTGAGAAAAAAACATATTACACGAATTATTAATTAAATAATTAATACTTAATGAGCTAATTAGCCTATTTTTTGAAACATGATATCTTAAATTCTAATTTGTACAGACACACAATTCTAGTTGGAAATTATGCCTAATATTAGTCTTTATGTTGTCTGCCTCAATCAAGTTATAAAAATATATAGTTTTTTTTAACAATTTTTTCATCCACAATGAATAGAAAAAGCGAGATTTTTTCAGAAATTTTAACATTTAAATAGCTATTAAAAATTTATTTCTATATATATATAACTTTCATTGAGGCACAAAACATTCACTGTTTTATACAGATTATTTTGATTTATAAATAATTGTATTTCGTTAATTTCTTGTTGAGTTATGATTGTTTGAATGAAGCAACATAATGGAAAAATATCATTCTTCATCAAATGAGTTTTAAAAAAACTCGAAATAGAGTTTTTAATGAAAGTACCTCGAGAAAAATAATTATAACTCGAGAAATATTCCGAATATTGACATCTTAGTATTGTTTGAAAGCTAAAGAACCAGAGAACATTTTCAAGCAATAAAAAAAAAAAAATCGATATGTTGAACGATTTTTGAAGTTTCAAGTGTGTACGTACACCTTAAATAAAATTCTTAGAAATTTATCAATTAGTAAATAATGATTAAATCATTAAAATTTAACATTTATTTAAAAATGTATTAGTTAAAGCAATAAAATGCTTTTTATGATATTCTGAAATCAAATAATATTAAAAATCCCAACTTCTAAACGAAAAGGTTTCAGTAAATTATAACTTCTCAATTTTTTATCTCTAATGACTGATTATTTGAAAGCATAACCATTAACGTTATTTCTCTGTTCCAAACTCTTTTGCCGACTCCATTGGCGCCAAGCTTCTAATCTGGAATGGTTGAATCTGTCACGATTTACGAGATAATTCACTTCGGTGGCAGAAAACGATAAGAAAGATGGTTTGGAGTACTTGCCCTTCTCTTCAAACTGTCCATGAAAGAAAACCGAGAATAAAGAGGGGGGCATAGTGAGGAAGAGAAAGCTTAAGGAAAAGCTGACAAAAAAAAAAAGTGAAAAGTCAGCCAATTGGCGGCGGTCTTAGATGCCATACCGAATTCTCCGTTCCGGTCATTTTTCAACGATTATTATCGCACTTCAATCGCATCAGTCAGTGGTCAGGTCGTTTGTTAAGTAGACAACAACTAGTCAGTTAACGTGAAAACATAATGAACCATTCAGTGAAATAAACTGATACAGGTAACTTAAGAGAAACTTTAAACTGTTTTTGAATGCCAGCAACATACTAAAAGAAAGTGAATGCAATTATTTACTAAAACATTGTTTCGAAAACAAGTTTGTTTCGCACGACATGTTAAAGTAAGTGAAAATAGCAATGCAGCAACCATGAGAAATCAGAAATGAATACACCAATTTTTGTGACACAATGAAGCAGTTGTTATTATCATTATTGCACCAATTACATCAACGTATCTTTGAAACGTTTTAAATGCCGGGGGAAGTGTGAGTTAAAAATATGTTGCAAATATATTAGCAATCCATAATATTTGCATTTACGAAAAAGAAATGATACCATAAACATTCTTGAAGGATACCTTTTAATAATGAACTTGTTATAGGGAAGGATACCTTATAATCAGGAATTAATTATAGGGAAGGCTACCTTATAATAATGAACTTGTTATAGGGAAAGATACCTTATAATCATGAATTAGTTATAGAAGAGAATACCTTATAATCATGAATTATTTATAGAAAAGGATACCTTATAATCATGAATTAATTATAAGGAAGGATACCTTATAATCATGAATTAATTATTGGGAAGGATATCTTATAATCATAAATTAATAATAGGGAAGGATACCTTATAATCATGAATTAAATTAACGAATTGTGAGCGTTTCATCACATGTGAACGCAATATGTGTAGTAAAAATTATTGATGTTTGCCACAGTTCGCCACAGCACCACTACAGTTTTTGATATCATTACTAGTTCCGATGGCATATGGTCAGGATCGGATTAAACTTACAATGTACATTTCAGGTTTCCATCCCTAACTAATAAATTCTGATTTTTTTTAAATCCTTATAAATGAAAATTTTAATAAGAAGTATTGAGATAAATTGAAATACCTTAACAATTAATAATGGGTCACCTTCACAATTGCAGACGAGTTTCAATAAGCAAATAAACGATTAATTTTAAATAAGCTTGTAAAGATAGCAATTAAAAAAATTCGCAATCTAAATGCTTTAATGCAAAGCTTGCCAAGACTCTTGATTAAAGATTTAGTCAACCAAATGTAAAATAGACTGGACCACACTGACCTGCATATGAATTACTTATCCCCCCCCCCCAAAAAAAAACCCTGAACACTGAGGAGGGAGGGGGGAGAGGAAGGGAAAAATCTCAAGAATAATGTTTTGAAATTTAAGCAGTGTACTTGATATCAATTCGAATAAGTTCGCATACACGTTTCTAACAAGTTGAATGACAGCAAAAAATTAAATCCAGAAATCCGCAAAATCCAGATATTTTGGAAAGGATTCACAATCTATGCGTCGTTTCTGTTAGAATGAATGGGTAATTACTGTGAAATTGGAACGTTTGAATACATAGTTCACAAATATCACATGGATGTTACCCTGGATCTTGATTAGATGGTCTTGAAGTGTTTTGATGATGAACTTGATGTTGCTATTTTGAGTTAGTATAGCGGGGCCATCAGTAAACAGTGATACATAATATATTTAATTCAAGTATATCGCATTGCCAAATAAGGCGTTCTCACCAGTTATCGGCTTATTCATTTTTGAATCTTTGTGTTCATCCTGGTAACATTTCCCTATGTACACATCTTTACATGATTCTATCGTATTTTTGAATTTTCTAATTTCTCTAACAGCTTGTGCACTAAATTTTGAATCTCTCTGTAGTTTGAAGTTACGCATTTTAATGAAAGACGTTTAATAACTAAAGAAAACTTTGCGAAGTCATTGAAATTATCTTAACATATGAATAGGACAGGGGTCCTATCGAGATTGTGGTAAAAATGTTATAAGAATAACAGATTAAACTGTTGTAACTTGAACAGATGCGATCTGTTCAAGTTACTCCGGTACTGGATCGGTAACTTTACTCTGATCAAGTTTCTGATCCAGATATACTTTTGTTTCAATGGTAACATAAAAATGAAGGAATCTGGAAACTTCGCCATTACTTACCATCGCTAAGAAATAGAACTTCTCGAACTCTTCCTCTTGTTGCTTGATAGCTCCCAAAGAATCAGCGATGGCTTGATGCCTTTCCAGAGATTCATTTCCTTTCCTGCACAACCAGGATAGAACCTGCCAAAGATTAAGTGATCCACATGAGTCATCAATGGATGAATGAATTAATAAATGATGCTGTCATCAGAACGAACAGTCTGTTTAATTATTTTTAACTTGATGAATGGAAGTCAAAGCATCATTATAAACAGAATGGGAATTTAGTAGAAGATAATAACGACAAAACAGGAACAGATTTTATTTAAATGTAAGAAGTTCAAATAATTGATAATTATAAAAGTAATGAAGTATCGACTCAACAATTAATGTTTTTCAGTATAATTATTTATTAATAATCGAAATTCTCTAGTCAGTCATCAGTTATCCGTAGTTATTAATATTACTAGCCGCCTTTGGCGACCAGCCGGTTCACCAGTATTACCGATCGCTACAATTTTCAATTAAATATTTTAAGTAACTGGTCTCTTAAAGGATTCTCAAACAAAACATTTTTAATCTTCAAATTTTGATAGTCATACCAAACTTATACTTTTTAGATCGTTTCGTTCAATTTAGTATATATATTTTGCTAATTTGTTGCCATTTCCGGTAAAACTTCAACATTAATTTAAAATGTAAATGACGAAATTGCAATTAATATTAAGATATTTTTTAATAAAACCAAGCGCTTTATTTTATTTATCATCTTTATTGTTATTTATTTATTTATTATTATTATTGAATATGAGTATTGCAAACAGAATCGCTCGGTATTTAAGTCTTATGTTAACTAAAAATATTTTTCATAGTTTATGTAATATCTCAAACAATAATTCAACAAAAATTTCTGAGATTCAGTATAAAATTCAGTTTTTAGTTTTGCTTTCAAAAGGATTGAAATGAAATCAATAATAATATTTTGTTCCTGCTTATAAATATATTTCAAAAATTATGAAGTCTAAATTTAATGCAGTAAGGTATCATATTCTGATAAATATTCTGGACACACCAAATTTTAAATAAATGAATAAATGTTTCTATTTTCCACGATCAACTAAGACTTATTTATGAAGATTTAAATGTTAAAAATTTAGAAAAACTCACCATTTTCATAATCTTAGGCCAATTAATCTTAAGAAACCTGCTCACTGATTGGCGAATTTTCTTTGAAGCGATCGATGGACAATCTAAAATTATCTTATTTTTATTGAATAGTGATATTCAAATCTTCATAAATCAGTCAGTTTAAGTGATTAGAAATTAACTCTTAAAAGTCAGTGATTTAGTTGATTGGAAATGAATTCTATGACCACCATAAAATCTGTGCTTTCTCTTGTGGTGTATGCATTCTCCTTAATATCCGCTCGAATAAAACATCACATACAAAAGTACTACATAGAACACACATCAAAAGTAAACATAACATTTCAATAGTTGCCAAAAACAAAAGAGAGAAAAATGCAATTAATGAGAAGACGATATTTAGAAAAGTACAGATATTTAGACTGGAAAATGAAATTATCTGAAATTAAAAACACGCGCAGACGATATTTACAAAAGTAAAAATATTCAAACCTGAAAAGGAAAATATATGAGTTATTCCATCAATAAATGCCATAAGTTTGTTTACATCTTCATTATTTTATGAGTCATTAAATATCAAAATGGATCCGGAACTGAATAAACATCCTGTATAGAGAGTGTAAAAGATAATAAAATAATTTTTCTTGAATTAATTTTTTAGAAAAAATAATATTTCATATTTGTTTCATTTCCTACAGACACGTGCCAAAAATTATATTTTTGCAGATTTCATTTTCAAAAAGATTTAATTTATTTTCAGTTAGAGCTTTAATCAATGTGATGGCAACACTTTGAAAAAAGCTATTTTTTTCTCATGAATGCGAAACGTGCTTAATCCTCATTTTTATTTTTGACGAAAAAAATTATTGAAAAACATAGTTAAAATATTTATTTAAAAATTCATTAAAAATAGAAATTTAATTTTAAGATTAAAACAGTAGTATCATTTAAAAGATAAATTTTTGATCTTTAACGTGATGTAAAAATCTTTTTTGTGCGGTAATATTTTCGGCAGTTATAGCAGAAACACGTCAAAATTTCGCTTAATTTTTAAATAAATAAAATTCTAGTTAAAAATTCGAAAAAATAACCCCCAGGTGCACATTCCCGGCCCCCAAGGTATACACGTGCCAAATTTGGTAGCTGTAGGTTGAATGGTCTGGCCTGTAGAGCGCCAACACACACACACACACACACACACACACACACACACACACACATTGAGCTTTATTATAAGTATAGATTATATTTCGTAACCATTAATCATTCACATTATCGTGGCAGAAAGACTTCCACTTTAACCTTCTTTAATATTAGATTTATATTTAAGTAGATAATTTATAAAATAAATCTGGAAATGGTTTTAGAGAAATATAAAGAATAAGAAAAACAACTATTTGCCAGAATACAAGATTCATTGAAAAAGGAAGTAAAGTAGGACAAATAATTATAAATGAATAACAGCATAATAATTTTAAATAATAACAATTTGAATGGTTTGAGTATTGTATAAATGCAAAAGTAAATACATTTCTGTATGTAGAAATAATCAGAATGAACTTCAAATAAAATAAACGGATTTAAATAAAATTGTATGGTTTAAACCTGCAATTTTTATATTTGAAAATTACAACTAAGAGTGCGCAAAAAAATAAATTAAAACAAATTTAGTAAATTAAAACAAATTTAAATAACTTTATTTTGTATTTCATATACCTGTATCTTAATTTTTGCCAAGAATGGATATACGCTGGCTTGAAAAATTGTTTTAAAAATACTATGAAAAGACAAATTAAAAATATATATATGAATTATATCCACCTACTAATTTCTAATACCTACACTCGTACTTATATTTTCAATTAAGAATGGGCTACTTCAAATAGAAAAGTTGATTTTCCAATAATAATAATAATTTTGATCTTACATACAATTTTTGAGTCATATTTGATATAAGGCCACATCTCTTGTTATGCTTCTATTAATGGAAGATTTTAAAATTTATAACGTCAATAAGAACGATAGAAGATGAGAACCCGTATTACTTACACACTGAATATATTGTTTAGTTAAATAAATTTCCAAGTTTCAGGTTTTATGATATTGAATTACATTATTAATTGTATGTGTAAGATTAATGTTATGAAACACACATAATTTATGAGGTTACACGACATAATCCAAGAGGGGGTAATTAAAAATCGTTAATAAATAAATTATAAAGTTTTTTTAAAAAAATGAATAAACTATTTTATGTTCTTGATCTTTTTATGCTCTTGTGGCTGGAATAGCCTGGTTGGTAGGGCGTTGGATTCGCGTCCCTTGGATTGCGAATTCGAACCCCGCCGGCCGAAGACTTTCTGTGTGTGTGGTAGCTGGCGCACGTATAAATCGGTCGTGGTCACAAAGTCTTCCATGTCGAGAGTAATACCACTGGAGGTACTGGATCAGGGGTGATAGTTCTCTGATTCAGGTCTAAATTACGATCTGTGGATGAGTGAATGAAAATGCGTGAATGAAGTCCGCCCCGTAAAAAGTGTTGTGACGTTGTGTAGCTTAGTCGTACTCTTGGTCCTAGATGGCGCTATTGAAAAATAAGAGACGCACCCTTGGCTTAAAATCACTGACTTCTAAAGTCAGTGGACTTGTCTATGACAAGTGCCATTAGAAACAACAATGGCATGTTCTTTTAAAACCATGCCATGCAATGTGCGTTCGAGTGCAATGCTAGCTCGTATAGCGAAAGATTAAGAATCCAATTGTAGAGTAATATGTAATAAATTGATATGAAATGTAGAATTTGATAAATTAATTTTTAAAAACTGTATAATAATACACATAAGTTATCAAAAATTAAAAAAATATATTAAAGCCGTGAATTTTAACAACTAAAGGGGCATGCAGAATAAAACAAGCTGAATTTACACCCGAATATTCGCCAAAAATAAAATAATTTGTCAGTAGCGTCAAGAATATTAATCCACTGATTTTTAAAATTTAACACCCTTTTTTCTGTGTGTATAGTGCTGATTCTGAAATCTCATTTGTGTTATCGATTGACCAGATTTTTAAATATTGCAACTCATATATTCCGATTACTGGAATATGTTTTATACCTAAAACAAGTGATACTCTGCATTCAAGGATTATTAAGGACAAATCTACCACTTGTTAAGCCAAAGATATACCTTTCAATTCAACAAAGTTCACATGCCATAATTTTGATAAACTCCAGTAAGTTCATTGGAATGGCTCTATGGAAATCAGCAAGTATATTTATTCATAAACATAAGAAGAATTGGACATAATTAAGTAATCGGGGTTCTATCTTCATTTTATCAACATCAAAATCTCTATAGCAAACTGCTCACAAATATGTAAAATTTTCTATGTCAAACTGAGTCAAAAGCAATTCGTTGTCAACACTCTGCTTAGAAACGAGTAAACAACTTTGAAAAAAAAATATCACATTTCTTTTTTTAATTATTTATTTTTTGCAATTTTTGATGAAAACAACTATATCTCAGTTTTGGAACTGGCCTCCAGATGCATAGCTGTGTCAAATTTATAAGCTGTTCAAATGGTTTTAAAAAGCTATCCGAAAAAACTTTTTTAAAAGCTAAAATTTTTCATTTAAAATGATGGACGGAAGCTATTTATTTCTTCAAAATATTAAAACAAGGCAATTTAAATGACGTTTCCCGAAACATTACAATTTTTTTGGAACGATTACGTGGTTATATCAAAATATTGGTAATGTTGACGAGTCATAAGTAAACTGACCATGAATACTATTCCAGTTTTAAAGAAGTTAAGCAAACAATGGATCACTGGTTTAAGAATTTGGTGTTCCAGATACTTTTAAACAGTTCCACTGCTACATAATTAGTACTAAATTAAATTCCCATTGTCCGAATTCTCAGGAAACTAGAAATCTATTTTCAAACTGGAGCAGAAAGTATTCACCTTTGTTTACTAAAATTATCTGCACCTAATCGAAACATGAATGAACGGGTGAAGCAGGAACAACTTTCCCATTCCTTTAAGTTTAGTGAGGTGAAAGTACAAAACGCTATCTTTTGAAGGGAAAAGGGTTTTAATCTTACTAAATTACCAATCTCTATTATACTTTTCATAGAAAAAAAAAAAAAAAAAAAAACCAGCACCCCAAAAATAAAAATATTTTTTTCTTATATTATTAATGAAGTGATTTCAACGTTCCATTGTACTACTGCTCGGCGAGGCTTTTCATCTATCAAGCGCTCATTTACAATGTCCAGAGGTTCAACGTTCTGACGCGGGCAGTGAGTTGTTAAGTTTGGGTGTTGCTGGGCGATGATATCTAGACGAAAGCATGATGCGATCACCCGATAAGCAATGAATAATTACTTTAATTACATTCTTCAAGCAAGCCGACTCGTGTTCTATTGATACCGATAGAACTGACTCTCGACGAGGACCTTATTTCTCACATCCAAGGTCTTAAGCATGCGTATCGGCGGTCAAATACTATTGTAATTCAAACCACTGACCTCTCTGGAACAGAACGACTATTTTGTTGTGCTTCGGACATCGACATTACGGGCAGAGAGTAAGGTTTAATTTCAAACGAAAGAGCTTTTACAAAGAGGACAAATCACGCTTTTAGAAATTTTAAGTAGAGAGTTATGATTTTTTTCCCCTCCTTCTTCATAGAAGTTCTGCTTTTATTATGATTATGTTGAGTTTTCGTTGGTAAATTGGTAAGCAAGATATTTTGATTTAATATTAGATAAAATTCTTAAAATTTCTGCTTGATCAACATTGTTATCCAATTTCTTTCCTCTCCTAAATCATAATAATTAATGAAGCGGAAAATATTTTGGAAGAAGAAATTAAAATATTAAAATTCATTGCCTTTACCCTTTGATCGAAAACGTACGGTTATTATGGTGTTGCTAGGAGATGATATCTAGA
>JAPMOR010056895.1:0-32608 GCA_026543865.1 Argiope aurantia | reverse complement strand
CCATAGAATCCGAAAATTCTGGAGGGACTCTTAATTCAGAAATGGAAGTTTAAAATTCCCTGCCCGTAAGTCGGTTATCCGATATAGATGGCATTTAACCCTAAATGCGACTAATTTCCAAAGCTTACTCTCTGTTTTAATATTAATCTTTCCGGCTCTTTGCTGGCGTTATCGCTCCAAAATAGGCGATTGAATTTGTGACAGCCCATTAAGATTAGAATATATCGTTCGCACAAATTACTTCCGAAAATGCGATCAGCGATAACGTAATTTCACCCTCAGCTCCTTCTTACCTCCCTGTACCCCCCATGTCTCTTAAGGAGGCATTACTTTTAATCTGTTTTGTTGATATCGCGCAGAAGGAATTCCTAATAGGGAGATGGGAATGCATGAATTGGGAATAGCGTTGTTAGACGATACCATTCAAATGCTAGTAGTTTATTCACATGGCTATTTCTGATTCGTTTAATGTTCTTTCTGTAATTGTTTTTTCAGGTTTAAATTTCGTTTAATTGGGTTTTCTGTTTGAAGATATTTCAGCGATGTCTTTACTTTGCATTGGCTTGGGGTTAGATGGTCAAATAGGACCAAAAGATTCGAAAGTACTCTCAAGACAGTATCAGTTCGGGATAGTTATCATAAAATGATTTCTTTTTTCACATTAAATAATCTACATTGGCGTAAGTTTCTGATACCAAGACTTCGCAAATAAGGATAAGTCGTGTGAACAATGTCACATTTCATTAACTCGTTCGAAATCTATTAGCTTTTATTAAAATGTTTGGAATATTGAAATTGTTACGGTTAAATACAAGATCATAATTTTTTTAAAAAAATATTATTGGGGGCTGCGGTGGCCTGATGGTAAGATCTCGGCTTCAGAATCGGAGGGACTCTACCTGAGAGACTCGAGACCTGAGTCCACCGAAGAACCGTAGTGTGAGAGGGTTTGGTACACGTTTAATCCGTAAGGGGCAGACGTCTTCTCACTGGTGTGGTGTGGAAGTTTGGTGAGGGGGATGTCAGTTTAGGTGTCGTCCTCGTCATCTGATGATGGTCCGAAATTACGAGGTCCGTCCCAAAATAGCCCAATTGTTGCTTTAAAACGGGACATTATTTTAACTAAACTAAAAATTATTTTCAGTAAAACTGGAAGCCAGAATACATTCGATTTTATTACTCTGCAAAATGATAAAAATTGAAATTCAGAGTAATTATTTGATTCTTTCACCTTTAAGGTTTCAAAAATTCCAATTATTTCTTCATAATGGTAGCAAATTATAGCTTGAAATTGTATCCGATCAAACTATTTCATGATACAACTATGACAATCGAATGAATTAAAATGATACAATACATGGCAAGCTCTGCAAATTTCATAAATTTTTATATGAAAAAGTTGGGATCGAGAAATATACAATGGCAACTAATATCATGTAATTTCTCATATTAATGTTTCCAAGTATATTTTGATTAAAATAAATCAGTCAAAATATTTCACGAATCTAGTGTGAAAGTCGTTTAATCTGTGAACTAAAGCCATTGAGATTTAAAATCTATATGAATTATATAGATTTAAATAACTGGATCTAATTGCAATCGATATGAATTATATAGATTTACATAAGTGCACCGAATTGCAATCGATTTGAATTATAGACTTACATAAATGTACCGAATTGCAATCGATATGAGTTATATAGATTTACATAAGTGTATCGAATTACAAATTTTATTATTAATTGGATTAAAAATGCTCTAACAGTTTCCAAATGGAAGCAAAATCTGTCAAGAGCGGAGAATTATTCATCCTGTATTCAGTCGGCACTCCTTAAAAATATCTTTAAATATATCTTTCTTACAGTGAGGCTAATTGCGCAGGGAAACAATATTGAAAATTTGTAACAATACTTTCTTAAAAATCTATGGATAAATGTTTCTTAAAATTTCGGAGATTTAATTAAATACAAAAAAGTGTCCTTTATTCACTTTAAGAACTATTTTCCTTAAATAGAATTTGATAAACATTTAAAACTATGGAAACAAAAGAATTAGGTACTTAGAGTAGTTTTAAAATTATTTCATAGGATATTAAACGATGTTGTTCAAGCATCTGGAAAAATTCTTTTAATCTCTGACAATACATATTCCTCATTGCCTTAATAGTAATCGTTAATGCTAACAACATGCAAAATAAATGCTTGAACTCCATTGATTCAGTACTTAACTAGCATATTTAAGTTGTAACTCAATTAAATATGCTTTTAGAAAGCTTTTCAAATCTTTATAGAGGCTCTATTAAGTTTAAAGAATAGCTGCAATTTATATGTTAAACTTATATAATGCTTGAAAGTGTTGTTATTTAAAGCAACTTAGAATAAAGAGGTTCATTTTATCGGAATAGTTTCATTAAATAAAGGTTTTCGTGAAAATGTAATTTTATTTAACATTAAGCTCTTGAAGAAGAAAAACTTTTCACCATTCACAGTGTTATTGATTTTTTTTGTGGTTAATCGAAATTTGTATTTGCAAATAAACTTATGGGTCTCCTAAAGTGGATGTTCGAAGTTTGAAATTGCATCGAGGTGTGTAGAGAAATATCAAATATAATTTAGATTTGACTAATTTTTTACATTTATTAGCCATATTTAAAATAAGAACATAATAAAGTAAAAAGCTTGTATTTGTTTTGTGTGCAAACATCCGATGAGGGAAATATGTGTATTATACATATAGCAAAAATAAATGTTTTCTTTAACACTTTGAGAGGCCATTTTTATACCTCATTTTTACGGAAATCAGAAATTAAGTGTGATTATGATGGGAAAAAAGCTTTAAAACGGATAGTGATGTTTCTTTCCCCAAGAAAATGCGAACAGATAAACAAAGTGTAGACAAAAACTTGCAAAAATTGACAGCACAAAACAAACAGCAAGTAAATTATTCAAACTGCATTTATTAAAAACAATCACACAATAATGCACAAAATGCAGTTAGATAATTTATTTCTTGAACAGCATCGAGAGAGAGAATCCACATTATTCCATCCCCCTCTTGTATTTATATAGATTTTTCCGACAGGATATAGAATTTTCTAGAAGAATCGCTCATCTTGGCTCTTAATACAGATACCGCCAAAATTCCTAAATTTTTCAGAATCTGGATTATGACACCAAAAACATTAAAAGATCGCAAAGTTTGGGAGTCTGAATTTCAAACTTAGTCCGAACTAATTGTTTGGTTTTTTAATTAATAAACATTTAATTAATAAATAAAAATTCTATTAATATTTCTTAACTGATATAAAGCTGAATGCGCAGGGAATCAATATAAAATGTTATTAGTTATAATTTTGCTTTAAAAAAATCACGAATAAAATATTCGTAAGTTTTTAGAAATTTGATTTAATGCAATGTATGTGATTTGGTTTACTTGTTTTAAAAATTGAATTTTTTTTGATGTAAAAAGATAAATATTTCCATTTATAAGAACAAATTAAATGAAGAGGCTTAAAGAATTAATATAATTTAAAAAATGTTTCATAGAATATAATAAATAAAAATACGTTAATTAGTTAGTACTTTTTGTGTTACAAGGAACGCCAATTACTTGGTAGATATAACTTAAATTTTACTAATAAGAATTTGTGATAACTTCTAACTAGATGCATTGATTTGGGATAAAATACTTGCATTTATTTTAATCAGTGATGGTAAATTCATATGTAATATTATTTAATAAAACTAATATTGAAAATCTTTATTTAAAACCACATTCGATAATTTGTAATCTCAAAACTTAAGTGCTTTGAAACGAATTATAATTTTATTATAGCTGAAATAGACTACTGTATATAAATATATCTTTCACATGTTTATTCAGTATGAGTAATACTATAAATCAAAGGCGGATGAATCACGTTCGAAAAAATAAAACTTAAATAGCTTTTATTCGATTACTTTTAATAACGACGATTCTCTTGAGTGAAGTTTTATTTCTAATATAAGGTAATAATAAATTTCTATCTATAAACAACAGCTGCAAACAATTTTTAATAACAAAGTGTAAGCTTAATAACTTTTCAGTCAAGCAATTTATGTTAATTTATGACAAACCATTCCAGCAAAAAAAATCACACCAACTGCTTTCTTTCATATTACGACTCTTTAAACTGAAAACGATTAAGAAATTAAACGAACATGGCTTTATTTATTCATTTAACTGTTATATCCTTTATTTTCTTTCGCTTTTAAATAATATCTCTTCAAAGCGTCCTGAATATATCCTCCCTAAATACCACTTAAAAATGTTCCAATTCACAATTCTGATTTTCTTCGAAGAAATCTCCCTACTTCTGTTAATTGCCGTCACTTATTTTTTAAACTTCATAATGATACGTGAATTCTTAATGTATTATTCCACCTCCAACCCCCTCCCCACTTTTTTAATTTATATTTTCATTTTCCGCTGTCTCCCTTTCCTCCACACCTTATATAATCGCTTGCTGTAAAACCGTTTCCTTCTTCGCGGAGGATGGAGAGCAGTGTTGTCATCCCTCTCACCCTCCAACATCCCTTCTGCACCATCCGATGTTTTTCTTCCTCATCACAAGAGATAAGAAGGGAGAAGAACACGGATGTGATATTATTATCGCGGCTGTTTTATAGTTATTGCTTGAAGGCAGTCGTTGACGGTGTAACCATTTTATGACTTTGCTTGCACTCTAAAAAGAACACCGGATGAGTCAATAAAGAGAGGAGGGGGGGGGAGAGAAGACACTTTTCCATCCCAACGTTGATTTGCATACACCCCTTCTACAAGCTTCTACCCAGGCTTTCGCTCCATTAGAGAGGCTGGGTATTGGATGCAATTTGTTGGTTGTTTTCTCTAAATGCAGATAGGTGGCGCTGCGAGGGACTGTTTAGAATTTTCATTTATAAAGAATAAAAAGAAAATAATTAAAGTTGCCTTCCATAAATAATAACGGCATGTTTAATAGCAGACTTTTAAAACTTTAAGTTTGCTCGAGGGTCAAGTAATACTCTTCCGCGTACATGTTTAAATGGGACTATTATTACATAGAGAATGAGGAATTTCGCTTGCAATAAATTTATTCTAGGATATTAAATGTGACAACCCAAATTTTATGTATTTTTTTTTTCTTTTTCTATTGTAAGTATATAATCTAATAAAAAATCGCTCGAAATGGTATTCAAAATAAAATAAAAAATAGATAAAAAAAAGAATGATAAATTGCACTGGATGTTACAATTTGTAAGCACATAACATTCTTGTGGGCCTTAAGGTTCAAAGTGAAACGCGTAAACTATCGGAAGATTGCTATAATAGCCTATTATCCTAGTTTAAAGTATTCTTCTCTATGTCAAGGATTTTTAAAAAACTAAACTAAAACGATTAATAAAACATTCATAAAATCCTTGTCGGAGTCGGTTAAAATCCTCGCGTGCCAAAAATATCAGATATTTCAAACAGCTAGTTTGTTTTATGTTTACTGGCTAATTCAAAGTTTTAAAAATGTCTGATAGTTCCGTTGGAGCAGTTTGTTTCTTTCAGAATCTCTGGAAAATTTGATTGACCCCCAGGTAGCTGACTTTTACTTGTTGAATTTGAGAATTACTTTATCCGTATGTAACTCATAATATAACTGAATAGATATAGAGA
Source organism: Argiope aurantia (assembly GCA_026543865.1). Lineage (NCBI taxonomy): Eukaryota > Metazoa > Arthropoda > Arachnida > Araneae > Araneidae > Argiope > Argiope aurantia. The sequence continues at coordinate 26,926 of JAPMOR010056895.1, read as the reverse complement.
AAAAATACACAGGAAAACTCTGTAGCATTTGCTACGAATTTTACCTAGAGACTGTTAATTCAAATAGTTACACGGATGCTATCAAACATTTACATAGATTTTTTTAAACAAATGTCTCTAAATTATTAAAAAAACGGTTACTACTTTTTATATTTTATAGCTTCCTGTACTAGAATTATTTCAGTTTATCTGACTACTACATAATACAGAGAAGTTTGGACAGTAAGATTCTGTCGAACAGTTACAGAAGTTCTATCGAATAATTACAGATATTTTTAAAACCTCGTACCTCTTCATTCAAATAATCAACAGAAATGTTATTACTTTTCATATTCTAGATTTTTTTTTATACAATAACCCGAATTATATAGAATTATTTCCGGTATTCAACGACCACAACATAATCCAGAACAATTTGGATAACACTATTCAATAGAACAGTTACATGAATTCAGTTGAGTTATATTCTGCAAATTCCTATATTAATATTACATCCAGTATTCTATTCTATGACAATTAAGAGCAATTCAGCCTGTTTCATTCTCTTAAATTATATCAGAAATTCTGTTAAATAATTAAAAAATTCTTAAGACCATCAGTTTCATTAACATAATTGGCATTGCTTCTGACTTTCTAGGACTCCTACATTGTTAAGAATAATTTGTACACATCCTTGATTTAAAGAAAAAAAAATAACCCGAATATACATAAATGTTTCAAGCTTGAATGTAACCAACTCTCAAACTTTGCATCTTTTGCATATTAGATGAATATTTCAAGATTTAACTTTTTGTCAACTAAAGGATTTTCTCAAGCTTTAATGGCGGACATCTGATAATTCAAACCTTTACTATAGGATTAGGTACAAATAATCGATATTCTTATAGTTGAAGTCTGTTAAAACAAAAATTTAGTTAATTAAATTAAACATCTTTACTGAGATTACATATTTACATCATTCAAAAATTATTCACAATTAGCACTTCTCTATATGTTTTGTTAACAATATTTGCTATGGACTATATGTGTACAGTTCATGTTTAAGTAGCTGTGCCATTATTCCCTTTCAATATACTTCATAATCTTTGAATTTAGAAAAATGCCCTAGTGACGATAAATTTACTATATCATGATGATACTCATAAATTTCTTTCATTATAATGAGCAAAGTAGAGACCGTTTCGTTATTACTTGCGGAACAATTTTAAATATTTTCATAACTCCAATATAATTCACTGAAAATAAAAGAAATAATATTTTTTTATTTGATTTCAACATTTCTAAAATAATTAGTCTAGTTAAAATATAATAACTTTGTTTCAAACCTGAAATCACTGAAAAGACTATATATGCATTTTTAACAGAAAAAGAACATCTGCAGATCTATGAGGCATTCAAATATCGTGTCTAGACATTCGCAGTTTCTGTGCATAATAACTACGAACAAACTAGTTTCAGAAATAACAACACAAGTTAGTGCTAATAATTAGCACTTTTAAATATCATTTTTACAGAAAATTTATTTCAATATTACAAAATCGATTTCTGAATATTTATTCGTTGATTTCTATGATTGTTTATTTAGAATTATTATTTTAGAATCTATTTGCATTTCCAAATGTAATAAAGTATCCAAAATGAATTTTATTTCCTAATTTTTATTTTTTGGCTATCTGGAGGAAATTGTTAAACATAATTTTTAAAAAACCGATTTAAATCCCAGGGAGAATTATATTACATAATAATGAGACATTGTCTTTTAAATATTTAAATGGTATAAATTATGATTATAATTTTATAAAATGTGAAATTTTTTACATTTGAAATGAAAGGAGTTAGAGTTTCATAAGCAATAAAATCTTTATTAAAGGTATCTAATATCATAGCTTATGAATTAAACAATTATTAAATGAATTTTATTCAGTATTTGTTTAGATAAAATATTAGATATAATCAATAAATAACTGGCATAGAATAATCCACTGATATTTATATATTTATCCGCTATTATTTATACATTTATCCCATTACGAAATCAAAGATGAATGGCCATGCTCGTAGTATATCTTATGATTCAATACATGTGTGAAGCATGTGTGATTCAATGAAGCAATACATGTGTGATTCAATACATGTGTCTCTTCAATTTAATAGTCCATTTGATATAATTTTTAATGCGATGTTTTCTGAAGTTAATGAATAGATAGAATTTCTACAAGGACAAATCGTTGGGAAATTGCACATTTCAATGGAAAATTTAAGTTAAAAGTTCTTGAAAATTCGAAAAAAAACAGATTTAAGGGTTTAGTTTAGGTCTTAATAGCAATAAAAATAAAAATATCATTGCTTAGAAGACAGTTCTATTAGTAAAATTTCTCAGATACATGATTATATCCTGTTGTAAGTAATTAAAATAATATTTTATGTAAAGATAAATAATTCGAAATTTCCATATGAGTTTTAAATTTGCATAATAAACTTTTAAATTTTATATAGATGTATCTTTAGTTAAGAAAACGTATATACTAAATATATAATTTCTCATAAAATATGTTTTAAACAAGAATTCATTTGTATGATAACACATTAAATTTGCTTGTGATGGTAGTTTATCATTTTACATTGTAATAATTTTTATGGGATATCAAAATAAAAAATAAAAATTTTTTACATAAATATTAATTTTCTTATCAAAAGATTCAGAATGATTCATAATAGAATTACGGAATGTTTTTAAAAAAATTCATTATGTAAAATTATTCGTAGAAAATATTATATAAAATTTTCATATGTAAATATATCTTCTTAGTACTTAGAAATCCCCTGATGATTTCTGCAATTTTGACTACTAAATTATTTATAAAAAAAAATGTTATTTTTTGAAGTAACTACTAGATTTAAATTATTATTAGCAAAAAAAAAAAAGCCTTAAGCGGCATTTAATGTAACTTTAAAATTTTGTTTCAGTTTTACAAACTTACTCAGTCTTTAACAAGCATATATTTTTATTATTTCATTAATTATACATATGGTATAAAGCAAAAATTTATCCTGTTTATAATAAACTCGGTTTCTAATATATTAAATAATATTTTGCTAATTTTAAAAAAAATGCTTTTTATAAAAATAATTTATTTTGTTTGATAATCAGTAAGCTTTAAAAATATTTAATCGATTAGTTTTCTGATCAATGTATTTTAAAGTTTAGAAAATCGGAAGAATTAGTAATTAATCTCTTACTCCGATATATTGGGAATATGTTGTACTCTTTCGTTTTCTCTGTAGTTTATCTTTATTTGAAATGTAGGGAAAGCTCTTAAAAACATAATTGGTTTCCCATTGTTCTCAATATTGGTATTTGCTCTTTCACAGAATGGGCTCTTTGTGTGTGTGTGTGTGTGTGTGTGTATTTTTTTTTTAAATAAGCGATAGATGCATTAAAAGATTCGCAACCAATAATTTAAATGTTGGTTGTTTTATAAGGTACATAAAACTGACATTGGCGCAAATTCATATAAATTCAATGGAAGTTTGTTGATTTTTTTGACAAAAAAAATTATATTAATTATTTTTTATATATTTTTTATTTCTAAATAAACTTTTATATACTTTTGAAGGAAACAGGCTGAACTTGCAATCAAAAGTTTTTAAAAAGAAAGAAAAAAACCCTGATAAGTAGTTTTCAATACTAAATACGGATTAAGACTGTGATATCGCAGCAATTATGTTCCATTGTAACTTTATTTCTGCTAATATTTAAACAAAATTTATTCCCATCAAATATAGATTCAATTAGTTTACAATTTGTCATATTTACTTCCTTTTCCTTAATGCCATTATTTTTGATTTTGATACTTTATTTTTACATGTAAACTATTCTACTTAATTTCAGAAAAATTTGCAAAACGACAGTTTCTATTAGCATAAAATCTTTAAGAATATTGTTTCAATATTTTCAGAATGTGCAGCATTCAAAACATCAGACATCGTAGATATATCATATAATAAATATTTTTTGTTAATAAAGATATCAATGGTCATAGAAAAAAGGAATTATTCGTAATGAATTGTTTGATAATAGATAGATTAGAGAAAATTAAATCAATACTTCCATATGTTTGAATGTCTTTTTAGAATAGTTTTAAAATTTAATTTCTATCGGTACACTTCGGATAAGTGATGGATGAAACGCAAAACAAATGAAGACGAAAATACCACAAATAATGAGCCTTCGATCACTGTGATTACAACAAAAAAAAGAATCGTTTTTCCCGCATTCTTTACTTCTTCTGCATACGATGATCTATCCACACCAGCTGCCGAGCAAAAGCGAGCTCATCGATTTCTGCCTATTTTTAGGCATTGTGTAAGAAGGAACATTTTTTGTTTCCGTTTCCGCTCTGTCGAATTCTCTGACTTTCTCATTCGGCAAAAAGAATAAGAAATAAGCAAGTCCGCTTGTCACAGTTCCATTCGGCGACACTTTGACAATTCTCGAACAGGGTTCCGCGCGCGAGTGATCATGGGATTGAAAGCTATACGTAATCTCGAACCGTGTTTACATGGCCGCGTATTATTCGAAATGACATCACACGGTGAGAAGGGACAGAATTTGATATTCTTGGAGAAAATGCTGGAATGGAGTATATTGTTCCGTCTCGATGTAGAGAAAGAAATTGGAAATGATTTTCGCTGATGATTTCTCCAGATAATAGGATTGTTTGTTCATACGGCGGTAAATCGTATATCTTGTAGTCGCTTCTCTTCAAAGATCACTTCTCTGATAGGACATAAAATGATTCAAAATGGTCTGGTTTGACTTTGCTTTGAAAGCATATTTATTGCTTGAAATGTTACTTTTTCTATAAATTGGCTAGTGCAGGTATTAATTGAAACTAAAAAAAAGTAAAATGGAATGGATGTTGACTTGTTTATTTATTATCATTAAAAATAATTCAAAAGTCTCCAATCAACATCTTATATTTTTTATTAATATTCATTTATTTGAAATAACTGCTCATTGTTCAAAAATATTTTTGAAAAATACGTATTCAGTACAATTCTAAACAATTCAATAATATTATTTTAGTCCAATGTAATTCTATGTATTCAATGCAAATCCATGCAATTAAATACAAATCTATGCAATTAAAGTTATGCAGTTCCATATACAATACATTTCATATATTCAATACAATTACATATATTCTATACATTCAGGTAAATACTTGTCTGGAACTTCATGCAATTCAATACAATTCCGTATATTCAATGCAAACCCATATAATTAAATACAAATCCACGCAATTTAATGCAAATCCATGCAATGTAATACAATTCAATACAATTACATACATTTAATATATTAAGGTAAATTCGTTTCGGGAAGTTTATTTTTCAATTATCAGCATGGAATTTATAGAGACACGACCACTGTATAACTCCTCTGAACTTCCTTTTCAAAACTAGAATAATTTCTATTAGATTTGAATGGGCAATGGATATGTTGTAGAGAGGATGAAAGTACTAGATCAGTGAATGAGTCATCTAATTCACGTGCGTAGAGAGTAGTGGGGAGCTGAAAATTTTATTTTCCTATAAATTTTTAGGTGTCAAAGATAGATTATTCAAAATAGGCGAATAATTGACTCATCACAGTAAAATTGTTTTAAAAAATTTAATATTTGTTTACTTTCGAAGTGGATAGCGCAATTTATAGATAAAAAGGTGGCAATAGTATTCATTGTTCTTATTCCTCCAAAATTTTAGTGACTTCGCTTAGCTATATTAAAGTAATATTTTTCAAAAAAACGCGAGGTCAAGTTTAGGAATGATTTCATAATTTGTGATTAAATGACGAACAACGAAATCTGAGCTCGCATCTTTTTTTTTTTTTTAATTCTATACCTCACCCGATGCAGATATTAGACCCAAGACTTCAGAGTTATCTTGCATGACTTGATTTTAAGTGAATCAGTTTCAAACTTGGAGCTCTATGTTCTCAAATATAAGAACTTACTACAGCAATGCCTCTTTCCAAGGTCTTGGGTTCGATACTCGATTCCTTGGAAGTTTAGTTATGTATGCATCTCCAGCCCAAGCGAAAAAGGAAGCCACCTTTGTATTTCACTTTGCTAACGGAGTATTTTAAGATTTATGCCTTTTACAAATAGGATGAAATAACTAAAACAAATGAGATACAGTAAATTACTTTGGATTTAAATTGACAAGAATAAATGTAAAAGTTGTTTCTTGTTTTGAGAATTTTTATAATTTCTGAATAACTGATTTTTTTAGACATAAAATAATTTTTTAAAGATGTATTTCTTAAAATGCAGTAATTTCAATTTCAAGAAAATATAAGATTCTATAGTAGTTTGACTAGCTTTCTTATATTTTATTGAATATTTTATAAAAATATTTTTATCCTCAAAAAAAATCAAAACATTTAAATCGATTTAATTTTGATTATATAAATAGAAATTTTATATATCCATACTTTTGTTCAGCAGAATATTTGAAATATTTTATATCTCATTTTGCCTTCAGATTACAATTTTAATTTTCAAAGAAGGCTGATGAAAATAGAAAATTAATTTTCGAAATCAAATTCACTATTTTTAAATAGCTTTAATATATTACAACATACATATTAAAATAGAGAATTAAAATATTTCTACATTAATTTTTTTTATTTACTACTATTTAAAGCACGCGTTATTTTTTATATACTACAAGAAACATTCTCCGTAAATAAACGTCTTTGGAATGAAGCTGATATAAAGTGAATTGGATTTTGGACTTATTACTAAATCATACTAGTTAAAAAAAGCTACCTCCTAAATTGTTACTTATGAAATGCGTGATTTAAGTATTCTAATGAAAGGAGTTTTATTCATAAATGCGTAAAAAAGATCCAAAGCAATAAAAAAAGATTGATAATGACTACTATTCCGTACTAAAAATGTATTAATATGGAAAACATACATTTTATCTTACTTAACGAGTGTTTTAGTTCTCTTTTCATGAATATTAATAGCTCTGCCTTGGCCTCTGAGTATTTCTGTTTAAATTAATGCTATGTATCTGGGCACTTTTTCAAGCTGAAATTTGCTAGAAGCCGTAAAATAAGAACTTCATTAACCTTTTTTGTGTGTGTGCAATGGGTGTTATTTATTTTTAGTTTAAAATTCCTACAAAATTTGTTTCTTTGAGTCTTTCATATAGTTAGCTCTAGATCTTAAAATATGGAATACAAAATACTACTTTAATGACTGAAATAGAATTAATTTTTGAATTTTATTTTCCCATTACAGCGTTAATTGTTTTTTTTTTCTTCTTCTTCTTATCTGAAGTAATTCTTACAGTGAAGTATAATCAGGTAGAAAAAATTATTTAGAATTAATTTAATTCAAAAACCATGAAAGATTAATGAAAAATTATAGCTTAAAAAATACCATTAATTTCATTTTTTTTTTCATTTTTGTTATGTCCTAAATTTTTATGCTGATCTTGAATACATTGCTAAATACTTTTAATTTATACAATACTTTTTGAATTCATACAAAATAAATTTTAAGATAATGTTGCTTAAGAGTTGAAAAAGAATGAAAGAAAAAAAAGTTGAAATTGTAACCTTTTATATTTTTTAAATGCATAGAAAGCAAAAAATTTCATTTTTTTTTTTACGTCAAGGAAATTTATAAATATTTTGATTTTTTTAAAGCGTATATACTGGAACATCAGATGTAAATTGTATCATGAGCAATAAAGAATGCGAGTTGATAAAAATCATTTCAAACATTTTACGAGGAAGATTGTTGAAGCTAGTAAAAATAAATTTGGCACGTATGTAATTTTAAATAATAGGTGTTCATGAATTTTTTAAAAAAAAATTTGATTAGATTTCCAATTGAAAATTAATCAAAATGTTTACCCTAATTGGAGAATATATCATATAATAGTTCAGAAAATACTTGCAAATCTATTTCAAATTTAAAAATGCAAAATCTACATCAATATCATTTTCCCCATAGTATTCTTTTATTTAAAAAATAAGATATTTTTAAGTATATTTTGCTACATTTTTAGTTACTTTATTTGTACAAGATGCGATTATAATAACACAGTTTCTGTGGGTACAAAATAAAGCTTTGAATTTTAAATTTTTTTTATCATAATGTGATTAATCTTAACCCTTTGTTTGCATCTCAGCAACTCTCCCCCATAGTTGCTCATAAGCATTGCGTTTTCATTAGCTTTTAGGAAAGGTTCAAATACAAATAATATGCTACAAATATTATAGTATACTATATATACAATATTATACTATATACTACAAATAATATGCAATATAAATACTCTGCTCCAAACATTTGGATGAACATTGTAAGCATGATTTCGTACACAGAGGCTTGTGTAATATTTAAATTAAATTAACATGTATTTTTAAGAAATAATTAGATCATTAAGGAAACAAGTAAATACATAGTATTAAAACATCCTAATTACTTAATATAAACACCCAAAAAAGCTTTACAACAATCTTTCGCCATCTGCTAATTAAAAGTTTTACAACATTATGATGAAATCGAATTTGGTATTTGAGTTAAATACCTGTGCATTTCAGAAATTATCAAACGACTTTAGTGATCTTAATAAATGATGAATTGTCATTGATAAAATAATAATATATTGATTTATAATTCATCCATATAATTACTTACCTGACATAATATAAATATTTTTTAAAATTATTTCATAAACTAATTTTAATACTTTTAATATGCTAATATTAACAACTATTGGTTTGAACACTGTATTTTCTCGCAACTGCTTAGGTGATTTGTCTTATCTACTATTGTTTAATATTTTTCAATCAAGTTGATTATTGTTGTATTAGTGATTTCAACTTTTAACTCAACGAAAATATTTTTCAAGCATCTCATTTTCAATAACTCATTTCTAATATAAAAATCGAATAAAAACCTCAATTACAATAAAATATCATGGAGCAATATTGTACAGAAAATAATTTTTTATATGAAGTTAATCAATATTTTTTTTATATATTTCTGCAGAATCTAAAAACAAATAATTTTAAAAAGCAAGTTAAACTTTTAAATGAATACTGACATTAATTAATAAACTCTTAAATACTCGATAATTTTAAAGATCGAAAGTTTACAACTTAATAAGCGACTTTATTTGATATCATAGGAACTAAAATGTAAATTTATAATAAAAATCAAAGTAATTATTTATGTAGAGAAGCAATAGTTTATTACATTAAACAGCAAAAATTAGCAATTTGTCATCTCGTATCTTGCACTCTGCTACTTCAAAAATAATCAACGGTCATCCATGTCCATCCGAAACAATCAACGGTCATGCCACCCTTATTCTGATTTTGACGGACTGCATACTATGGCGAGATAAATTATATCTATGCATAAATTTATGTGCTGGACAGTTTAATTTTCTCTCCTATCTTATCAGATGACATATTCTATTTTGAGAATATTCTATTTGACATATTCTATTTTGAGAATGGAATTCTGATCCATTTTACAAGATATCCAGAGATCAGTTAAGACATTTATGTATCCCACGCAATTTTCGTATCGAATTACAGCTTATTCAGAAGATTTAAATAAACTTAAGTTTGGACAAATGGTTATTTGATGCGATAATGATGCACAAATATATTTGTTGGATAAGAATGTAATAGATAATTAGTTGAAGTCTTATAGTTATGATTTCATTATATTTGAAATGCAATCTTCATATAAATGAGAGAGATGTATGTGATTAAAAAATTACTTAATTTTCAAAGTGTTAATTTATTAATGCACATTGACTCTAAAACCCTCATTTGCTAACCCTAGAATGCATGACTTTTCATTTTTTTTTTTTTTTTACTAAAAAAATACACATTTTCCAATATATTTTTTTACAATGAAAATTAAATATTTTAGTAGTATTTTTAACGGTAGGGTTACTTCTACACTTCTATAGTAGTCATCTAGGTATTTTTCTATGTGCCCAATTTAAATATATCTCTAATTTCGTTTTTGACATATATTGGTGTTTTCTGCAAATGTTTATCAAAACACATTTTTAAAAAAATTTCCGATCATTCGTTGTTGCCCTTTCAAACAGTCATATGAAGCTTATAAATGGAAATAAAAATGCGTAGACAAATGGCTAAACGATGCATTGAAGAATATAAGAAAGAACGATGCAAATTTAAGAAATAACTTTGAGGACCATTTTATCTGTTTAGTAAGGGTTTAAAATTTTCTGAAACAATACTAATGGATTTTTTTCCCTTTAAACCTCACAAAAAATGATTACTTTCTTTATAGATATTTAGAATTCTATAAAATGACATGCTCATTAACGATTCTAAGTAGTTTTTACCACATGACAATAATTATTACAGAATGTATAAAACAAATGCTATCAGAACAAATAAATTATTAGAAATTTTCTTTTCTATTGTGTATTAATCCTTTGTCACATTTCATTCACAATGAAACATGCAACGTATTTATAAATAATCATTACATTTTCAATCGATATCTATAATTTTTCATCGATTAAACGGTGTTTCGGAAGAATTGCAGCAAAATTTTGCCTTTTATAAATAGCTAACTATTTTATTCCTGAAGAAAACCATGCAAGTAATCCCATATTAAAACAGTCTGCCATTATTGCAGTAAAACGTATTCATTTTCTGCTCAATGGTCATTAATATCAGATGTTATAAAAATTGACACCCAAAAATAGGGTGAACAAAAAATAAATCCATCATAAAATCCTCAACGATCTTTCATTAACGTATCCATTTCTTGCACTATCCTTTGCCAAACTACTCTCAATTGGCTGGTTTAGGCTTAAATTAGCCTATCAAGCCAGAAAAGCGAACTTATAAATCGATAAAATCTTCTCTGGATGAACCATTATCATCATTCTTCACATCGGAAATTCCATCAGGCCTTGGGCGGCGTTCTCTTGGAAGCATATTCTTCGTTATTTGCAAGAAAAATGTTTTCGCTAATAAGAGGAACGAGAAGCTTCTTGACGTCTTATGAACAGGAAATGGGGGAGAGGGGGAAGAGGAAATAAATTGGCGAACCTCGCTTCGTTCAAATGATGTGTATAAATAATAGTTATACTCCACATTTTGACGCTGCTACGAGGAATTTGGAGGGCTGGATCCCATTAAGCTCACATGTAACTTATATATATCCTGTAGTAGCGCCACGAACTCTGGTGGTGCCACTATAGTACAGTTCTAGAACGGCGTGAATTTACTTCCAGGCAACTTGAAAAATACCACCTCATTTCTTCCTACCGATATTGCGTTGGCTGCCAAGTAAATCATCAAAAAAGGGCCTACTAGAATGCCGAACACCACCGCATTAAGTTTTTCGCACTCTCACATTGATGTATATTTCCCGGCATGTATACAGATATATAGCGAAGAAATCTCTTCTGAATACGATATTCAAATTGCGCATCCATCCTGCCGTGTTAGTTGGGGGTGGTCGAAAGGCTTTGCGAAGGATCGAATCAATTTCTGACACCGTGAACCCCCCCTTGGGACACAATTAGAGCGATGCTTTCATGGATCTGTGCCTTCCCACCCCCTGTTATGGGTAGAGTGAAGGGGAAAAAGTATATTTCGTAAAATGGAAGGGTGGTGAGTGAGCGGCTCATTTATCAAGTAGGGGGTTGAGCAGCCATCATCTCTCTCTACGCGGAAGATAGTGTTTCATTTTTAGTTCTACATCGGCGCTGAATCAATATACGAAATTTTTTTTTGCTTCCATTCCATGGAGTTTTCATAGCGCTTGGGCTTGAGTGAAAAGGGCTTCATACTCCGAAGAAATATGAAAAGTGCATCTTTTTCAGCCCTTTTTTTCCGAAGAATAAGAACTTTTTTTTTTCTTTGCTTTAGTGTCTGATTCTTGAGAAAAGCGTATGAAATTCAGAAGAATATTCAAAACATGCAAGAAAGAAACTTAAAAAAGCCCTAGAAATTCTGTATGGCAAGCAAATAGTGTTTATCTGATGATAATAGACTGTTGAGTTTGTTGTCGTGCATTTTCTAGTACAAGCTGGTTATTTTAATATCTTTTTTTTAAATTTATATCCTAAATCGTATTTAAGATTTATTGCTTCCTCCCAAGTTTTTGGTAAATCTATGGTATATATACTATTAAAAAATATTAGTATGGGACTTATGATGTTTTATACTATAGCGAGAATGCAATCAATTAGCGGTAAATAATTAAAAAGAAATTACAAAGCAAATGAGATGAAATATTTGCGAAATAAAGAAATATAATGTAAGGGATTTGGAAAATATTAGAATAAAATGCTGAAAGTTACATGATTTAAGATGTATAAATAATTTGGCAGTTCACATTATGATCTATTTGAAGGAATTAAGTCTATCTGAAGGAATTACTTAACCTATGTGATATGCTGTTATATACTAAGATAGTGTTTGAGTATGGTATGGTATATTGTATATGGTAAAATTGATGTTATTAATGTGAAATGGGTAATTCTTCATCTTATTCTTTTTTATCCCGATAAATAATTAAAGAGTAATTGAAAGGAAATTATATTCGTTAATGAGAAATGAAGTGCTGTGGTTTGAAGTGATTTAGCAGATATCACAATAAAATGAGGTGTTAAACAAATAGTTTGATTATCATTATATTTTACCAATGTAATATACTTTAGCAATTGCATGACCAAATCGAAAAAAAAACTTTTGAAATTTTAAAACTCCTATTTATTTCACCACGGTAGGCATATTATATGCATTAAGGAATGGTAAAACTGACGTCCGGTTACATTCCTATACAAGTGCAAAAGAGACATAAATTTTCCCTTCAATCATTTTACTATGAGATTTTTAAAGGGATTTCTTTGTCACGTGTTCGATTTAGGCAAGGGAATTTTAGGCATCTTCAAACGGAAGGAATATATATTTTAAAGGAAAATATCTTAGGAATATTATACGCATAAAGGATTTTTATCTCTCTCTCTCTCTGTGTGTGTGGAAAATGCAAGACATAAGTTTTGATTAGCACATGTAGAATTAATTTGGTTAATTAAATAAAGCTGTAATTGGAACAGGAAATAAGAGAACATTTTAGAATAGAGTTAATTTGGGCTAAATTAATATATAAATTAAGAGATTAATTAGAATTTAAATTAGATTTTAAAATGAATTACATATATATAAAAATTTTCCCGCCACTTAAATCCAAATCACTTAACTTCCTAGAAACTAATCCTAGAAATACTTTAACATATGAATCGCTCGAGATTTTGATTCTTCCCACGCTTCTTAAACTCTAATTACAGCAACTTCAAATGTCTGACATCGATTTGGCCGTGTAAATAACATCACTGTTTTCACTTGATTATATATTCAACGGTATTTTGCAATTTAAGTTTTCAATGAGAATAAAAAACAACCCTCCATTTTAGAGTGTATACAAACCTAAGCCAAGTTGTCAATAACTTTTCTTTAATACCATGTTACTTCAGTTTCTGGTCATGAATTGGCAATATAACTTCAAAATTATCTCTAGATGAACATTATGATCTACATACTGAGAAGAAATTTCCAATTATAATTGATCAGAACATTTATTTACCTCGTTATGTATTTTTATTCTTACATGTTAGTGCTTGGGCATATAAACACGCACATAAATCGTTTGTAAAGAATCTTCCATTCGCCTTTTTTAACCATTACGAAATGCTTAGACCTTCCTACCATGTTTTAAAGATAAATAAAATAAAATAAAAGGTTATGCAAAAGGCGATATATGTCCTTCAGCAGTTTTATGAAGCAACAGCTTTTAATAATTAATACTGAGAATAAAATATGGCTGCTCTTTTTATATTAATAAATCATCAAAGGAATAAATTAATTTTTCCATAATCTATCCAAAGCTTTTTCATTGTTGATGATTTCAATTTAGCATACGTTTTTGTCCCTCCCCCCAGGTTGCTGCAATCTATCTTTATTTAACTAGTAAATGATTCTGATATAATTGTTTTTCTGGCGGATTAACTAATTATAAAATCAATTTTTAATATTTTTCATTTTTTTCTGTTAACTTCGCTAATATTTTTTTTTTCTAGATACGAATTACTCTCACTATAAGACTGCTTTCCTTTTAAAACAAAGCGGATAATAAAAATTAATAAGAACGAGAGATTATAAGAATTAATTAAAAATGAAATAATAAATAATTTAAAGTAATTGAAATTATTTTTGCGCAATTCCTAGTTTAATTGAGGTTAAATTAAATACATTTTCTGTAATTAGACAGAAAACATTTAAGCATAAGTTCATCGTTTTTATGTTTTTAAATCTTGGTTGAAAGTATTTTTAACAAATAATTCATTTTCATTTCTAATCCTTAATGATAATCTCTCTCATGAAAAATATTCTTTTTATTTTCATCCATTTTTCAAGAAGAATGTTGCATATTTTAGTAATGAATGTTACTTTAAATAATTTTAATTTATGTATACCTAGTTATTTCCATTTACAATGATACAGAATGTTAATTGTCTACATTATTATTATTAAAAACTTGAAATTAAAAGGGACATTAGAAAGCAAATAATTGAAGAAACATTGTCGCTAAGGAATATTATAATTTTTTTTCCAATGTCATCGAATATATATTAATAGAATCAATTCATGTATGTACAATACATGAATGTGTCACAATCAAATCATAACTGCAATTGTGCATATTTTTGAGCTAGGATTTATACGTTTCTTTATGCTATGTTACAATGTTACATATTTTTCCTCATTGCAAGCTGTTATAAGGACTACAATTAGATTAATGGAACTTATTCACATATTTATAATAGATGAATATGTCACAATCAAATCATAATTGTAGCTGCGCATGCTATTAAGCTAGGATTTATACGTTTCTGTATCTTATGATGCAATGTTACACGTTTTTCCTTATTGCAACGCGTCCTAAGGACTTCAAAATTAAATCGGCGTATATAAGTAATGCATACGCGTTTGGACATGAATTTTGGATTGACTTTCCAATCAGATGCGTGTTAGTGTGATATTTGTACTCATTATTAAAGTATTCGCTGGCCACAAAAGACTATAATACCAAATAAAAACGGATCAATTAAATTAAAAGTTATGTTTCTAAACTTCTTTATTTGTGTGAAAGCAAGGGAGTAGATATATTCTTTATTTCATGAACTTTTAAAGGAAATTAAATCAGTATTAGATATTTGATAATGAAACTTCAAGTAATGTGCAACATTCTATTAAAAAAAGTAACGATCAACATGAAGAATTTATAATTATAATATTTATAATTATGATATTTTAAAAATCTTTTACTATATTATTTGGCATTATGTTTCACGATTGAAACGACTTTAAAAAAAATCTGTAACGTTATAGTGATTCGATTTTAAAATATTTTACTAAATCGTTTGGTGCTATATTTCAGTATTAAAACAATTTAAAAAACTGGTTTTAAAATATTTTACTAAATCGTTTGGTGCTATATTTCAGGATTAAAACAGTTTAAAAAATGATTTTAAAATATTTTACTAAATCGTTTGATATTATGTTTTAAGATTTGAAACGATATATTTAAAAAAATGGAATGGTTATAATGTTATATAAAAAAATATTTCAATCATACCAGAATCTTTAAACACACTTAAATCAATGATTTTTTAATCAGTGTTGGAAAGGCTAATATAAAATTATTGTTAAAATGAACAAAAATTTCTAGAAATAATTATTGGCAATCTTAAATATATTCTATGACTAATATGTCACAGATATGAGATATATAAATCGTATTTTTCTCACTTTAATATGTTAATACTTTTTGCTCTTGTTTATACAAAATATTACAACAGAAAGAAAAAAAAATATTGAAAAGGATTCTTGTTTATCTAATACATAAAGATATTCTGTGACTGTTTCATCTTTTTAATCAATTATATAAATTGTATTTATTATTCCATTATCTGTATATATATTCACTGTATAAATTTTTAAACAAAATTATTTAAAATAGTTAAAGTTTGAAAATCATTTTAAAATATCGAAAGGTCTTCTATTATTTACTATTATACAATTCCATTTATCCCACTGGAAATTTCGCTTGTACAAATTTTTCTCTATCTCTATTTAATTTTCATTAATACTGATCTTGTTTACCAATCATAGTTTTATATTTTCACGAAAAGAATAAATTAATTTGTTTATTGAAGCTGAAAAGATGATTCACAAAAATTTAATTATCATTTATCTTTCAAAATTATCTGAAATATCTGGATAATTAGAAATAATCTTATGACATTTGGAGTAAAGATATTATGAAATTTCACAAGAGTTTTCGTTCTTGAAATAATTGGAAAAGGAGGCAATTATCAAATGACTTCAAGCGTTTCAAATGAAAATTATATTCAGATGGAAATTTTAATTGATTCATTTCAATTCGTGGAAAATTTTCGCATCCTTATAATAAAACTTACATTTTAATAAAAACATTTTCCAAACATTTAATAAATATTTTGATATTAATTTTGAATCTGTATTGATATTACCAAAGCAGGAAAACATATTATTCGGACTCTAGATAGCTTTCTAGATTAACCGAACCAGGTTAGGTATTTCCATTTGACGTAGCATCTGATTTTTAAACATCTAAAGATAAAAGCAGACGATTATGAAGTTTCTTCCAACTTTGCTTTTTAATAAAATGTTAATATCTTTTTAGAAGGTTTTTAAAATGTAGTTTTAGCAAATAATTCACTTCAGAAATTCAGATATTTGATCTTAGAATGAAATGCAGTGAATATTTTGATTTGATTTTAGTATACAATATATTTTGATGTAAAATAAATTCTGAATAAGAATTAGATGTTTCAGTAATAATCTTTTTTAATATTTTCATATTCCTTTTAAAAATTAAAATAATAAAAATATAATAAGGCTTAAATGGCATTTATTTATTTTTAGCTATAAAACATGAAAAGTTTAATTTCTATGCTTATCGTATTTGAGAATTAATAAATTCAAGCTCATAATCGAACTTAAATTTACCTTAAATAAAATTTATTAACATATTAAAAATCTTATTTCTTTTCAACTGAACATTTTTTATGTAGAATAAATTATGATTAAGATTCAGAGATGTTGAAGTAATAATTAATCTTTTTTTAATATTCTCACATTCCTATAAAATTAAAATAATAGAAATCGAAGAAGGCTTAAATAGTATTTTATTTTTAGCTATAATATTTCAAAAAGTTTAATTCTTGCCATATTGAGAATTAATAAATTTAAGCTCATGTTCAAACTCAAATTTACTTTAAATTAAATTTATTAAAGTATTAAAAATCTTGTTATTTTTTTAATCGATCATTTTTTTATATAGAAAGTTTTCCATCTTACTATGTTCATACGGCTAAGCCAGTATTAGAACTCGTATTTTGTATGTCTAATATTTTATTTCAAAAATAAAATTAAAGTTATTTTTTAAACCGTAACCGGAGACATGAATTTTCTCACGCAGCCAGAGATATGGAGTAAAAATGACTCCATTGTTATTTTTCTTGTCTTTTGTAAACAGCGTTTGAATTTATTTTTTGGAAACACAATACAATCTGAAAATCATGTAGTTACCAAAAATATATAAAAAAATATTGATATTGAAAAAGTAAATTTTATAATATTAAATTTTGGGAAGATCTTAAAAGTAAAACCAAACAATCTTTTATTGAATATTTACTTCCTTTACATATTAGGGAATTACACTAATATTAAGAACTGTTAGAATTTAACAAACAAAACAGAAGACAGTATTTTAAAAAAACTAGTATTTATTATTTTTCATTGTTCAAATGAAAAGCAATTTCAGAGACATAGAATCAATGACACCATAAATAACGAAAACCTTGGAAAAGAATAACTCGACTATATGCGCGTGTTCATATTTAGACTTTTGCCAACATACTGATAAAATAACTTGAAGGTACTGAGGACATGTATTCAATGACAAAATACCACGTGATAATCAAAATAGTGGAGTCATCTCCAGTTACGGGTTACAAAAAAATACAATATCAAAATCGGCGAGACAATAATATGTTCCAATTACAAATAGATTAAAATTTTCTTTCTCAAAATTATTATTTAAATATTAAAATTGCCATATTCATAATATATATATAGATAGATATATATATAGATATATAAGTGGTGTGAGTTCATTGGCTACCAAATTTATATTATTTATGTTATTTTTAAACAAGATCTGGGCCACCAATCAGTTTTTATAGATATCATGAGCCTTTCTTAGGAGAAAAAAAAACTTACAAGCATCCTGATTTGTACGAATTCCACGGACGGTATCCAGCAGCATTTCCTGCACCACCGTTTCCCGCTCCCTCTCTAAAAACTGGATAAATACTCCCGGGCGAAGTCATTAGAAGTTTTCATTCGTTTCCTAGATAGTGACAAACAGAAGAAAATGCGCGATTAAGTAAATGAGAGAACGAAGGTGGAAAAAAAAAAGTCCATCTCATTAAAGATTTTTCTTCATAATAAGAGCACATTTTGCCGGCGGCATAATCAGCCTTTCACGGCATTCTAACGACCCCTTTATGGACCATAAAACTCGAGGCACCGATCGCTTCAGCGACACCTAGTTTCTGTTTTATTAATCGTAAAACAATATTCAGCTATGATCATAAAAATCCCACTGTTAATGACTTTGATAATTGTGCGGTTCATAACAGCTTGAACCCGCGAGGCAGACCGCTTTGTGTACTCGATGCCCGTAATTGTTGTGATTTGTGCTTTATTTTTGTTCTCAATCCCTTGTCCTCCCCCGCACCTCCATGCCACCTGACTGATCAGATTACGTTTAAAATTAGGTCGTTAGGGATTCGTTTAAATGATAGCTGGAACAAGATAAGTGTACCCTCTCGGAACGTTTGCCTTCGGAATCGTTTTTATCAAAGAAATTTACATAACTTAAAGCATCAAAGCGATGTTTAACAATCAGAATCATTGTTTTGAAGATAACTTTTTTTGTATGAAATATCATGGGATGTTCTAGTAAGGTCATTTTTAATATTCCCCTAGGTTGATAAGGAACATGTTTTTCAAATAAATGTTTTAATGAATTTTGCGCTACAATAATACCAGCTCATACTTTAAGTTTATCGCTCAGATACTGTTTCTTTTGTTAAAAAGATACTTTTTAGCCGTGAATATTGATGGGGGATTTTATCGCAAATTTTGTTGTCGTTTTAGAGTTCACAGAAAAGAAAGAAAGCATAAAACTTTAATAATTGATTTGAAGAATGATTTAATGGATCAAAGTAACTCCAGAATAAAATCATAAATAATAAATATTGTAGCTGATAAGAAAGACTAGCTATACTGGGAACTTCCAAATTAATTTAATGTAAATTGTTAAAGAAGTGGAAGGTGATATCCTTTCCTAAAAAATAGTTACATCTTTCTTCACACAAAATTTATGTAGAGATTATGCAATGGTATACGCATACCCTACAAAGTTTCAGATAATAAAATGTAAACTACAAAAAAATTATCTGTTGAAGATTCCTTATAATGGAAATGTGGAAATATGTTCACTTACCACTCTTACTGAGATTCTGCAGTTGCAGAGAGATACTTCCACCTTACTTTTCCTTGCTGTATTTACAGATTTTAGGACATTTGCGAACAAGCATTGTAAATATATGAAATATCTTATTCAACAAACAACTCTTAAAGTTTTTATGAAACAATTTAGTTCCAAAATCCAGTCTGTCCTTTGAATCCATTTGTACGAACCAAACTGATTCGTTGCAATTAAGCCATTAGATCACTTGTTTCAGTGCTCCAAATTGTTACCAAAGGAATTAATATTGTATTTAGTGATTGTTTTGTGAGTATCCTTTTCATGTTGCAATTTGTAAATGATGGACCAACAGCCATCGAAACTCAAATTTGTATGTGTATGTGGTTCAGAGAATAAAAGTTATATTCATTTTCTCAGGAAATGATCATAGGCTTAAAATTGCTTATGGCACCAGGGTTAGGGCATTCTTTTTTTACCCTTTCTTCATATTTAATTTTTTAAATGACATTAAAATCTCTAATTTTTTTGTGTTTTTCATGCCAGTTAAAATTGGGTGTTTGAGATAAATATCCCTACTTTTCTCTTCTCGTCTGTAAAGAAATTCTGATATATGGAATCCCTTTAGTTTTATGTTCTTAAACTACGCCAAAACTTTCAAAACGAATCGATGTTGAAACGGAAGTCAAATTGATCTCATGTTTCCAACTAAGAGTCATAGCCATGACGTGTTCAATCCGATATTAACAATAGTATACTTATTTACCAACGTATTAGTACTTGATTTAAATAAATGATTTTAATGATTGATAGGATGCAGCGAATAAACTATCTTTTATTATTCTAGATTTTTTCTGTTTAAATGTAATGCCATTTGAAATGCATTATCGATATATTTTTGCTGCTAAAATGGTAATTCCAAAATTAATCATTTGTAAGAGTTATATTTAAATAGAATTCAATAAATGGAATTGGATTTTCATTCCTGAACCTTTAACTGCACTTCGTTGACATTTTAAAAAGTTAAAGGTACATAAATTAATTATTAAAATAAACTTTTCACTAATTACTAATAACCTATACTTAAAGATACTTTATTAAAGAAATTATTATTGGTAATTGTACTATTAATATTGAATAAAATTGGCATTTGAATTAATGGATATATTATGTTTGATACGTTTTAGTACTGTGTTAAAAAGAACACTAATTTAATTAAAATTTCTTGTTTTGAAATATTTCGCGAGTTACAATTTTATAAAAGTTTAACTTTTGTAAAGTTGCCTACAACAGTTTTATTTTTTATAATAATACAATTGAACAGTGCATGATTTTTGTGTTTGAAAAAAAAATTGAAATTTTATATGAATAAATCAAGTAAATAAAAAAGTAAAAAGTAAGAAATAAATTTATAAAAGAGATAAATGAACATGAAACACCTTAAAAGGGAAAAAAAGACATAAACAATATATAAGCAACGAAACATATAACATTATGTTCTACATCATTTAGAAAGAAAAGAATTGGTTTCCTTACTGTTTCTGTAGGTTTTCTCTTAAATAGTTTTTAAATTCAAAACAATAACAAAGTTTGGACATTTTTGTCTTATATGAAACTGAATAGATAAATAAATAGACTAATTATTTTGCATGTCAAAAAAATGTGCGATTTTTTTTACTTATTTTGAAATACTTGAATACATATATATTAAAAAAGCTTGACTATATATATATACTTAATATTCGTATCACAGAATACAATAAACCTGAAAGAGTTTCTATTATAGTAACCATGAGATATTTACTATAGTAACACCCTTCCATTAACCAGTACATTAACTAAATAACACGTATATCGAGATTGCTCCAAGTGATAATGATAACGAACAATTTATGTTACTTAAAGCTGTCACGAACTGTAATAAAAAGATCAAAGTATGCTATCAATATACCTTTCTCATTTACAATTAATGAGCTCAAGGGGGAAAAAAATATATGGAAGACCGTATGCGTGTTTTTTATCTCTTAACATAGCCCATCCAACCATTCCATACTGGTCCATGTCCAGCAATCAGAATTTCCTGTCCACTCAACATAGATCTCCTTTCTAGTGCTCGTTCCATGAGACTGGACACTGGCCAGTGAAGTGCAACGGTCAAACAGTCCATCTCCATGCCTGCAGTTGCTACGTGAAAATGGCCGCGCTCATTCCCCTAATGGATGCCATCACTGCCCAAAATTCTTTTAATTCTGATTCACGTAACGCGATTGTGTCGTTCTCTGCGTTTCTGAATGCGGAATCGTGCTTTGATGGTATCGGAATGGGAATCGTTACGGAACATCGTTCGTGTGGAAATTATTGAATTCGATTGATGTGTCTTTTCATTGAAGTTTTGCCGATTTGTAACGGGTGAATCGGGGAGCTAATATTAATACTGAAACAGCAAGTTTCCGTTATGTATTATACTGTTATTGGATGGCAATGTTTTGTGGCAAAATATGTTGCAAAAGTGAATGCAAAATGACAATTACGCGGGCCATTTCAAAATGTGCTTTATATTCCAGTAATTGTGTTGGATTAAAATAAATTATTTATCGCCTTTATTTAACTAAATAATTATATAGTGAAATTATTGAAATAAAGCTAAAAATAATATAAATGAAATATGCATGGAAATTAGACAATGTATGAAAAGGTTATTGATTATTTTAATATTGCAATTTTTTGTGAGTAAAATAAAAGACTTAAAAGAATTCGAGTAGAAGAAATGCATAATTAATCTAACAAAAATAGATTTATCAGTGTCATAATAAATCTTTGTTTATTTTAACCCATTTATTGTTTGATGTCTTTTTCTTTTTACATTCAAAGTATTAATTAAGAAAATATTGAAATCGTTCAAGTTGATTTCGTGATTTTGAAAAAATAAATGTCATATTAAATCTTTTTGAATCAAAAATATATAAATAAACCGTCAAAGATATATAAATAAAACTAGAATCAAATCTTATATAAAAACTCACTGGAATGGATATTTAAATCAGGCATGCGATTATTGTGCCAAAATTGTCTTCATTTAATTACTGAAAGTGCGGTGACATAACTGAAAGATTTTAACATTGCGACTGGAGAGACGTGGATTCGAGATGCAAGTCCATAGAATATTAGTTTTTCATATGGACCGTTTGCTGTCACGTGGTTAAACATCATCACGTTAGAGTGATGTGAAACGTATCACACCCTCAAAATTTTATGTGGGTTCAAAATTGCAGGATTCATCCAAAAATTGCCTTGGTTGATAGATAAGCAAGTCGTAACATCGTTAGGATTAATTAGTCAATATTTTCTAATATTATCATCATAAAAAAAGAAAAAATCTATAAGCACGCAAAAGGGGGAAAAATAGGTGACAGCCAATCAAAAATGGATTTGAAGGATATTTTGATGACAGACACATGACAGACATGAATATGATCAATTTTTACTGTACATCACAACTAACATATTTTGATTGAGTATATATATTGGTATACTTGTCAATCTTCTTAATATTTATGGCATTCAGAACATCGAACAATATATTACATATTATCTGCTTTAATAGATATATATACCGCAATTGAACATATCCATGATATTATTATTAGAGAATATTCTATATTTTGTTAATGGCTTCATCTCAAGATATATTACTTCGTTACGATATCAGCAATTTCGTTTCTATTATAACGAAATTAACAGAACACCAGTAACTCATAACATAGGGTGCACTTATTTTTAATTTAATTTCATATTTATTTTTAAAAAAAGATATTATACTTGTATTTTAATCTTTAAAGGCAATATGACTTACAAGGCCACAAATGACGATAAAGATTAAATTTATTTTTCTTAAACCTTTTAAAAGCTTAAAATTTATAATTAAGTTAAAAGAAGAAAGGAAAGAAACGATTTTCATCGGCAAAAAAGAATTTTTGCTGAATAAAGAAAGCTTAAATTACTTCAGAAATATAAAAAAGCAATTTAAAGAACTTCTTTTTAGATAAAAAGAACATTTTTACATATTCTTGGTTCAATTTAAGATAATTTTTTTTTAAAATCCCCGATGCGAAAAGATTTAAATAATTTGATAGATAAGTCAGAAATAAAAACTGTCTTTTTTTATTTTTCATTTTAAATTTCAGATATAACTTCTAAAATATGCACGAAAATGTAATGAAATGAAAAAAAATACTTCTAAGACAATTGAAATCCACAAATTTTAAAAAAGTATTAGTTACAAAAATCTTTAAAACTCTTTATTTTAACTTTAATATTATATAAATTAGCCAACAAAATATTTTTTTATTATGTAAGGATGCATGTATACTGAAATCAGCATTCTTTTTCCTAATTTATATTCCTAGTTAATACTCCTTAATTAATGCTGCAGCTCCTTAAACCAGGTTTGAAAAAAAAAAAAAAAACTAAACATGACAAGAATTATTGAAGAATAATTATAAACTGAGCATTTTCCCACTTTTTTCTTTAATCAGAATTTGATGAACAATTCCAGCAATACGAAATTTGTATTATTGAAATAAAATTTCCGAGAAATATGCAAATTCTCGAAAAACAAAAGAAAAAAAAGTATTTTTACTATTTTTTTTTCTTAAATTATGATTTGAAAACCAAAGATGCGATTCTAGTTATTTAGCCAATCTCGTATTTTTTAGTTTAAAAACCAGATTTTTATATAAACTTAAGATAGATTAGGCTATGATCTTATACTGTATACTTTTCATTGAAAACAATTGCACAATACATTTTTAAAGAAAATTTTTTGTTTTAGCTGGTAATTTTCTCTCAAAAATTAATAGTTCAGAATTAAGACACATGTTATTGGAACCAAAAGAAATTATTAAATAGGCTTTCCTATATTTTTTAATTCATAAAATCATTTGACCACGATCTTAATTACGAAATCCATATCCATTAGTTAAAGTATATATTATCAGTCATTTGACGAATTTTTACATGATGTCGAAATGTTTAAAGTTGTATAAATGAACGGTGAAAATGCACAAAATGAGCTGAATTTTATAATATTAACGAGTATTTTAAATACATATTACATGAGAGATTTGTTATTTCGCAGAAATTTGACGAACACTCGCCGTAAAACCAAAATAGGCGGAATAGAACTGTTATTGAAGTCTTGCAATGTGAAAATACCAATTACATAAAAAGTTTAATTAATAAAGCCCGTATTACATAAATCGAAATATTTAGATAAAATCATGCGCTGTTTATATTCTAAATATAACACAGTGATCATATATCTTATGCAAAATTTTAAAAAAACAGATAGAAAATTGCCTTTTATTATTAAAATCCACTTCATTCTTAAGAAAAATGAAATTAAAATCCCGACTGTTTTTACCATGCTTCATCTGAGGAAAGAAAGTACTTCAATTTTCTATCTGGTAAACATGAACATTTAAAGCCATCTGTAATTTCAAAAATGAAAAAAGTGTGTATGATAAGTAAAAAAAAGAAACATAAGAAACAAGATCGTTAATAATTCGATGGGAAGATCGTCTGAGATATTCGAAGTTCGAACATCTGCTCCAATTTTCAAAGGTCTGTCATTAATTTACGTTTTATACCGTTGTGGTTCGATCTGAGAGAAACTGAGCTGAATTCTGACTGTCGAATATTTTTTTTCCTAAGAAAAGAAATGCAATTCTGATCCATTGATTAAAAGAATACTTTTTGAATGCGTAAGTTTTAATTAATGACATACCGTGACAATGTCTTCCCTCTCCAAATATTATTACTTTCCTTCTTTTAGCGTTACGAATAGCAGAAGTTTTTTTTCTTTTGTTATTATCGTTTGCTGGGTTTTTTTTCCCTTTTTACCATTTATTTCATTTTTAAATTTATCCAAGAAGAAATAAATTGACTGGAAATATTTTTTCCATAAAGCCAAGGATTTTAAGTTACATTTGAAAACATCGATTTCGATATAATTTTTTTTTATTTTTGCATTTTTGCCGTTTACTATAGTTTTTTTAAATGCTACTGTTGGAATTTTTATACAGATGTGATATAAGTCAGTGAAGAATGAAAATCAGTTAAATGTCAAAACAAAGAATTTTCCGCATTTCAAAATCGCTGCCTTTTTTTTTTCCTTTTAGTCACAAACTTCTTTTATAATTTCAATGTTCAAATAACTTTTTATTTTTTTCACTTGTCTTATTTGTTACGGGTACAGTCGTATCAGTTTAAATATTTTCCGCTAAAACAGAAGATTGTTTGGCATTTTTTAAAAACCATATTGTATGTTCTTTCTTCACAAAAGCCCTTTTTAATTTTCCATAATCACAGTAAGGAAGAAAAAGAATTAATTGTATTTGGAGATAACCAAATTATTTTTTAAAGCTATGAAAAAAATTCAAAGGTTGCGAGAAAATTATCATTAATGCCATTTACATATGTCACTTTAATGACATATTTTAGGTCCTGTCAAAAACAGACAAATGCATTGCAATTTTCAAATCAAATTCAGACAGTCTACTGTTAAAAAGATTTGAATTTAAATGCATGTTCTTATTAATGTATTATTTTTAATATATAATAATACATACGGATGCAATGAAAGAAATTTTACAGAATTTGCTTTGGAGAATACACTTTCGGTTAATTGACTTACAAAATAAATAAATTTCCTATTTATTTTTTCAATTGATTAAAATAGCACGATTCCAAAGAATTTTGCATTCCAAATAGAATTCATTAGAAACTATATATAGATATAAAAAAAAACTATCTATATTATTCATTTTTCTTACATTCAATGTGTTTTTATTATTATATGTCTACCTATGCTTAAATTTAATTAGAATTTACCTATATAAAAATTATGTTAAAATTTTTTGAAAATTTAGTTTTAATTAATGAAATAAAATAAATTTATTATGAATACATAATGCTCATGGCAGAAAATATGACGGTGCCTATTAACTCTAAGAGCAAATATATTTCACTTTCATGAAAATAAAGTGACGTCATTAAAATAATTTATTAGGTTTTATATCATGATAATTAAAGCGTAATACGATACTTATTTTGGGAAGGTTGAATTCATGAAATATTGTATATTTTTCTTCAGCAAAAATTTCCATTCATGAAATTTTATTTTACATGTACATAGTACTTAGAATATTTCTGAATTTTATTTATAC
>JAPMOR010056894.1:0-11568 GCA_026543865.1 Argiope aurantia | reverse complement strand
ATAAAGGAAGGCTAAAGTAATCAGAATTTCTTTAGCTTCTAACGTCAAATATCAAAAAGTTTTCATTTATCAAGTACAATTCACCGTGAAGTAACTCAATACAATCTCAATTGTGTCATTCGTGGATTGAGTTGGATTTGTCTTTCCTTTTCGCTGAAGTAACTTTCCTTGAGTTGAAGTAACTCAAGGAAATATCATCTTTTTTATAATATTCGGAAACTCACAACTTTAGTAATATAAGAGTGACATCTTTCAGCTTTTATATGTATATAAAGAAATATAATTAAAAAATATCTTAAGGATCTGATTACGACGATTGAAGAAAATCGAATTTGGCGCAGAATGCAAATTAGAATAATATTTAAAATACTACAATAAATATCTATCAGAAAAGATTTAGCGAACTAAAATATTCAGTTGTTTCCGTGATGTTTAAATTATTCTTAATAAAGATGCCTTAATGTTATAATAAAGTCATATTTTTCTTCCGAATAAAAGATTTACTTTTTTCCATGAATGAAATATTTTCTTTCTTTTTTTTTAATAACCATG
Source organism: Argiope aurantia (assembly GCA_026543865.1). Classification (NCBI taxonomy): domain Eukaryota; kingdom Metazoa; phylum Arthropoda; class Arachnida; order Araneae; family Araneidae; genus Argiope; species Argiope aurantia. The sequence goes on along the minus strand of JAPMOR010056894.1, from coordinate 11,016 downwards.
AATGACTGTTTTTGAGCCGTAAACTTCTATTCAAAAAAAGAGAATATTTTATGATCATTATTTAATAGATATTTCGGTTTGAGATTGAATTTTTTTAATTTAATTTATTTTTTAATTCAAAGAGGAAATTTATGAAAATATTTGAAAAAGGCCAATTTTCAGCAATCTAAATAAAAAATTATATTTAAAATTTCTTTAATTTTTGAGATATTTTCAAATTTACTAGGGAATTTTTTAAATCTGCATTATTGACTGAAATCACTTATCTCCTAAATTAAAAACTTTTTAGTTAACGCTGCTTTAATAAAATGCTGCTAAGCCCTAAAATTAATAAATTGCTTACCGTAAATGTAATATAGCTTATAATTAATGAGGATTAAAATTTTTAACAAATAAAATGCAGATAAATTCAAATTATAAAAATTAATTTATATTGTGAATTTTATTATAAGACTAGCCGCCTTTGGCGAACAGCCGGTTCGTCAATCTTAATGTTCGTTTAAATTTTAATAATTAAATAATTTACGCAATTCCAGCTTTAATAGATTCTTCATCATAATATATTAAAACTTCAGATTTTGATAGTCATGTAATTTACTCATAATATTATAAAGGCCTTCAGTCATAACGTAATATGTATCTCTCTAATTTTCTGTTGCCTCTCGTAGAATTTATGCTTTAAATTAAGAATTTGCAATTAATATAATATAATTTTTTACTGAAACAAGGCATTTTTTATAATATGATTACTGATAACAGAGTCACTGAGCGTTTAAACTTTATGGGCACTAAAGAATATATTTCTTATTTTATGTAATACCTCAAGAATTTGTCAACAAATTTCTCTCAGATTTATCCTGAATGATTAATTAACAATGTTTAATTTTAAATGTATCAGACACTAAGAAAATAAAATGAATCGTTTAAAATAATCGGTCGAAAAAAGGTTTAAAAAAACTACTTAAAAAAACAATGTACTTAAACAATGTACTTAACTATAAGCAAATACAAAAAAATCTCTAACTAACATAAATACAATTTCATTACAAAAGCATGCAACTAACCTAAAAATAATTTAAATCATTGGAAACAGGTTAAAAAAACTACTTAAAAAACGATGTGCTTAAAATTATAAGCATATACAAAAAATATATAACTAACATGAATACAATTTAATTACAAAAGCATGTAACTAATCTAAAATTAATTTTAATCATCCGTCGATAGTGGTTGTCATGTCAACAACCAGAATACAATGCGCATGCGTGAATTTTCAACGCCAGTTACGGTAACGCAAGTGCGTGAAATTTTCTACGCCAGTTGGGGTAACGCTATGCAAATAAGAATTTTTTTGTTTCCTTTATTCTGTGTTATTTTAATTCAAAAATACTTCAGAATGAATCTGAAAGATGGATTAATTAACAATGTTTAATTTTAAATGCATAAAACATTAAGAAAATAAACAAAAATGTTTGAAATAATCGGCCTAAAAATGTTAACTCTAGCCTCATTACTGTTGGGGAAAAAAAGCTGAAGCCTTACTCATTTGGCGGTGGGGAAAATGAAAGATTTTTTGGCGGGAAAGTTATTTTTTAATTAATAATTAAAATTCTAATTCAAAATTCAAAAAAAGGTTCCCCAGGTGCACATTCCCGACTTCTAAGGTATACATGTACCAAATTTTGTATCTGTAGGTCAAATGACCTGGCCTGTAGAGCGCCAACACACACACACACACATTGAACTTTATTTATAAGTATAGATAAATCAAAGGATATCAGGGTTTTTTTTTAAGTCTCAACAATTTGGAGCAACCCTTTTAGATTGAACTATCATTAACACAATGATTATGTAATTTCAACAATTTCTTTTTTAATTAATTCTTGGAATATAGGGAAGTTTTCATATAGTAATGAAAACTTCCCAGTACATAGTTCGTAAAACCGAAATTGCTTCGGTAGAAATTTATATCTAGTTCAATAAATTCAAGCTAAAAGTAAAGTTTTGAAATTGTCTTGAAGAACTTTAGAAACAGGATTATAAACATCTTATGTGGAGTTTCACGCAGATTAACCCAAAGAACAATCCTCAAATTCTGTATTACAGTAATCCGAACTCCAGACGCAGTAATCTGGTTTTATTCCATTGCATTCTCGCTGCGAAACTGAGTTTGAGCCTTTGTTCATATCTTGCTTGAAGTAAAGAGATTGAAGATTCGTAATCTTGCAAATCTTTTCAGAAAAGTGAATTATAAAAAGCGAATGCCTTGTCACTGAAATTCATTTGCATAGACTATGGATTTATAAAATAGATATAACGCTTTCAGTATTTCAAATTTTAACAAATGGAAGAAACTGGATTTTTCTCATTTGGATTTTTTCCGGACAATTTAAAATTTTGATTATTTCGATATATTTCTATTAAAATACTTCATAATGAGCTCGAGATCAATGCATTGAAAATGATTTATTTAGTTTTTTTTTAAATGAATTCAAATGAAATTTGAATGAATTGGTTTTAAAAATTTTTCCAATATTACTACAAGAGCAATTTTATACATAACAGGATTATTCACCGAAGACTTTTCGTGTTTCAGTTCATATCGTCTATTTATGCAGTGCAATTCAAATTATTAAAATACTTACATGAAACTACAACCTTCTATATTTCACTTCGATGCGGAAAAGAAAAGTAATGAGTCTTAAAACCCTCTTATTTTGTATTAGAAATGCTCATAATTAAAAAAAAATCTCAATTCAAGAAAATGTATTCCGTAAGATTTCCAACTAACAAAATGAAGGACTCTATAGTTTATTTTACAATTATTATTCTGCACGAAATATTTTTTTTACATATTTACAGGAGACTGCAAATTGATCGGTAAAGTCCTTTTAATTCGAATTTTATCGTAGAGTCAGGAATTTAAAGTTAAACAAAAATGTAGTCTCAGGTCCTCTTCTATCCTGAATGAGTATTCAGATTTATTTTAAAATTATTATTTATGCTTACTTCCTTCGTTGCTTAAATTCCATTTCTTACCTCTGAAAAATTTTACAATAATACAAGACAATAGACTTTCATTTTTTAGAACGATCTCTTTTCCAAGCCACACAGAAAGATCATAATTTTAATCTTAAATATCTCTGCCAATTTTACATAAACTCCATGAAGCAATTTCCTGTGTTTTTAATATACAATTTTTACAGATGCACAGTTTTTAAATATATTCTTGGCAGGTCCTTCGTTATTTTTGTAGCTTATTTAAATTATAATAATTATTAAGGATTACTATCATGATTTGGATTATAATCGCATTTATTAAAATGAAACAAAAATTTCGCAAAAAAGTTAACGAATCAAATAATTTAGATTTTAAAAAATGTATTATTTAAATTATATTTTATTAATTCATATTTAATTATTATTTTTAAACTACTTCAGATAAAAAAAAATTTTCACCACCACAAAATATAAAAATATTTCATTTCCATGTCAATAGATTGTTTGGGATGTGCTGACCCCTCTTGTAATTTTCGTGTGACATTATACCCGGCACGTTCTTTTGTATTAATAAAAGATCAAAAACTCAACTCAATAAATGAAGATTTTTCAGTTAAAATGAAAAAATACTTAAAAAAAACTGCAATTTGCTACACATCAGTGCATCTTCTCGATATTTTCGAGTCACTTTTTCCCAAATTCTAATGAATATTCAGCGATGAATTTTAAATATAATCTTTATGTGCATGCTGTGCTAAATTTCATTATCTCCATTCGGATTATTCGAAATCTTAAGATTTAAAGAAAAAGAAAATTATGCATATTAGCATAGGAAATGAGAAACATATTCAACAAAAGTCACGCGCTTTGATTTTTTTAAAACTTGGCTAGGCATAAATAATATTTGCATAATCGCAAATATTAATATTTGCATAATAAAAGTTACTTTTTCTACCCTGGACTCAACGTTTTTAGTAAACAATGCATACATTTTTCTCTTTTTAGTATTGTAAAGAGAACTTAAAATATAAAATCTAAGTCAAAGTAAAGTTTAAATTTTGGTTCTTTTCAATATTTCCTCGCTCGAAAGGCTTTTAAAAGAAAGACATTTGAAATCTAGCCTAAAATACAGTAGAATGATAATATGCTTAAATTTAAGTTTTTATGATACATATTTCTTCATCGTTTGTGAATAATAAATTCGTAAAATTAATACTTCAAAAGGCAGAAGACTTTCTATAAATTTGAAAAAAAAAATACTCAGACAAATTTTGAATGAAGTAATTTTCATATGCACATTTTTTGAAATCAAGGGCTATACTGAGAAAACCGACCCCATAATCGGATAAATGTTTGAACCTATCAACAATAAAGGAAGGGTAAAAATATATAGGATCAGCAGATACAAAATAATTTGAGGAATTCATCACTATTCATAGTGTGTGTGTGTGTGTTCGCAATACATACTTAAAACTGTTGCCATTTGCACTGAATAAACTTTGTCAGCACTAGGACAGATTTACAGAAGCAAATGTCTGAAATATTATTACACATTTCCATCATCAGCTATCTGGCCACTGGATCATTGGCAATGATTATTCAATAATGCTTTTGTCATATTACTATATACAGAAAAATATTGTTTAATCTTCATTTTTAATCTGTATGAATAAGCAGGTTGTAAATGAGGAAACATTAATACGGAAATAATCTCTTTGAGTTTTACTAAAATAAATGTTAATGTTGGTGTTTCAAATTTTTGTTAAAAAAATTGTAAGCCTAGAATTGATTTTAATTGACTTTCATATCAAGGCTGAGTATCAAAATTAAAGCGATCCCTTTTGAAATAACTAAGCTAAATATTTAGCAGAAAAAACTTATATTCTAGTAAAAAGTTAGTAATTTTTGAAATTTTATTGTTTAATCATTTTTCTTTAAATATTCGTACAGATTGAAAGTTAGAAAACAAATGGTCCACTCGGAGTTTTACTTTATTTTGAATTTATTTTTAATCTGAATCAATTATTAGATGGTACAAACAGATTTTCCAAACGATTTTAGTTTATGAGAATTAAGTTATAAAAGCACACGATTTTGTCAAATATCTTTTAACTGCGAGAGTTCATTTTATTAATGCAAATTATATTTGTTTTCGACACAAGTTTTGACATTAAATTTTGTATTATTACTTTGAAAAAAAATTCTTCCTAATATATTGTGTCATTTTATTCCTCTTGTTTTTAAGACAAATACTTATTTATTAATGTTATTTCTGTTTTCAGCTAAAAGCATTTTTATTGAAAGCATACTATTTTATCAGTTATGGGAGGAGGAATAATGTTATGCAGAGGAAAATGAGGTAAGAATTTTAGTTTCAATGTTTAGTTTGATTTAAATTGTGAGTTTTAGTTTTAGTTTGATTTGCCAGAAAAATTTGAAAACATTTCAAATGGTCAAGAAATATTACGAATAACTTCTTGAAAGATTTCAAAGAATCCTGCCATATATAAATTATCTGGCTGGAAATGGTCTTGATATAATCGATCAAAAAGAGCCACAATTAATCGAGTAGTTTATAATTTAATAATTTTAATGAAATAATTTCAACTAAAAAAATATGGATTTCTTTCTAATTTAAAATCTTACGATCTATTGTTCCTCAAATTTTTTGACAGATGGTGTCCCTGACGCCCAATCAAAAATTTATTTGACTAACTATGATCTATAAACGCTCTTCAATTAAAAAAAAAAATATTTAAGAATATACAGAACAGGATTTTAATATTTTAGCACTTCTGTGAATTTTATGAAAATTGATTATGATATTCCATCTGTAAAACAAATGAAATTGAATAAAAAATAGTTATTAAAAAGAAGATATCTAAGCTTAAAGTATCCTGATCATTTTAAAATTTTGATATGAAAGGAGCTGTGTTAGATATCTTAACATATATAACCAGCATTTGTTACAGAGATTGTTTGGAATTTGAATTATCTGATGAAAGGTTTTTTAAAAAAATAATTGGGATATAAAAGCTAATGTGTCGGAATGTAAGCTCATTGTATTATTACACAGAAGTGCATCATTCAAACTACACAATATTTGTAATAAAAGAAATCTTGCTGTACGGAACATTTTTCCATGTAAAGTCTAATGCGAATAAATGCTCCTTATTGTGTCATTTCCAATAAAACATATTAGTATAATGCATGACCATTTTCTCGCATTTCACAGTAGACTCCATTGAGGCGAAGAGACTACAGTATTACACATCACCTTTCATCTAAATCCAGAGTCAATCATTCCATTCCAATACTTAATGGAATTTATTCTGGTATTCAAATACCATAATTTGATATTTTCTAGTAATTTTAGCGCTGAATACTTCCATGAGGTGCAATTCAAGGAACAATAGATAGGTTCAGCCAGTTAGTTTCTTTTGAGAAATAAACATAAGGCTGCCATGTGACTGACTGTTTCTAATGATGAGGCTGGCGTGTAACTGATGAATTCTGATGATCAGTGGCATTTTTCTTCTATCATCAAATGTTATGATCGAATCATCAAATGTTATTAAAAAATGAACTTGGGAATTGAAAGAGAGGAAATGTGAGGCTATCATATGACGAACGATCTCTGATAATCAGCTTCATTTTTTTCTTCGAATATTGCCTCCTCAAATGTTCCTATTTTATTTTATTTTAGTTATATTAACTTCCCGTTTGAAGCAACACTTGGGCTATTTTGGGACGGACCTCGTAATTTTGAACCGCGGTCAGATGACAAGGACGACACCTGAGCTGGCACCCACCTCTCCACACCACACCACACTAGAGGGAGGACGTTTGTTCATCACGGATTTAACGTGAAACTGACCCCCTTACACAACGGTTCTTCGGCGGAATCGGGTCTCAAACCTGAAACCCTCCAGTTCCGAATCCGAGACCGTACCACCAGGCCACCGTGACCCTCGAATGTTCCTAATAAAGATCTGAAGCATTGCAAAATAATAAATAAGTGGACTGAGGACTCTTGGTGAGCAGTGTTATGTTTCTTATTCTATTGCACCATCAAATGCTCCCCAAAACTAATTTAAACATTGGATTAGAAATAAAAGATTGATCTGTGATTGATGTCTCTTGATTAGTGATATCATGTTTCTTCCAATATTGCATCATCAAATGTTCCTAAAAATGAACTTAAATATTGCAAAATAAGGAATAAGAGGTTTACATGTGATTGACAATTCCTGGTGAGCAGTCTCATTCTACTTCCATTATTGCATCCCCAAATATTCCTAAAAACACCTTTAGGCATTTCATTTACAATAAATTATATTGCATTCAAGAATTTCAGAATCTCTTGTTATTCATCATTAGATTTCTAATGAAACCCCAAGTCAACTGCTCTCTTTCCTCAGAATATCGCAATACTTGCATACATTTCATTCAGCTACCTCTTTCATTTCCTTTCGCTTTTCTTACCCCACGTGTTTGAAGAATAGAAGTTCTGAATTCGTAGACTTACAGAAAATACTGATAACCTAATGTTTTATTTGTTTCTGAACAAAAATTTCCTATTCATAATTGTGATGTCGAAAACATAAGGTTGACGTTATCTGTTAAAAACCATTAAATCTTTGTAAACCTTACTAATATTTCACAACGCAAAGATTCTTCGTATTATTTTTTTTTATAAAATGCTAGCAAATAAATTGTATTTCAAAATATGACACTACTATGTTCTCCATCTTTGTGTAAGCTATAATCAAAAATGAAAACGTGAAGCAAATACCATTAAGGAAAGGGGTTTACATGAAGCAAAAAATATCCACGTAATAACTTTATTGTGATATACCAAAGCACTTATAGCTTTAACATTCTCTCTGGAAGTATAGCTTTTATTACTACAAATAATGATCAATTCAATAGCACAATGAACTTGCATAGCATTTTACTTAAAATTATAATATGATTAGGCAAATTTTAGAATTTATTTGGTAATTTTTCTTTCTTTCAGTAAATTACTTTATGCTCTTAGTTTATCACAAAATAGTATCGTTCCAAATTTCTGAATTCACTTCATGAAAAATATTTCAATCTGGGAACTTATTTATACTCTAGAAAAATATAAAGAGTTACATTTATCGATGACATTTAAAAAAATATATATAAACATAAATATACTTCTTGATGATACAAAACAATTATCAACAATATATAAAGATACTCCAATGCAATAAATCAAGCAAACTATTTTGTAGGGGTTTTGAGAATGTGAACGGATCAGAATGAACCATATATCGTAAATAAGTATGAGTACAAATCTACTGGAAAATAAATGGTCCCTCATGTCTACTTTAACTACTTGCTAGTTTAACGGTCGAAACTGTAAATGCAATTCGCAGCTATGCTGGAACAGAACACATATTGCCAGATATAATCTTCAACCTGAGCACATTGTCATCTAGAATAGATTTTCGTATTCTGTTGGCATAAGTAATAAATTTCTTAAATATTGTATACTTTTCTTTAATTCTTTTCCTTGCAATTTTAGTTTTAATATTAAAATATTTTCCACATATTAATTTCCAACTTTCTGGTTCTAAGAAATATTTATAGAAATAAGAAATGAGCCCGATTCAGAAAGAGAATCAGCTAACTTTTTACAAGTAAGTATAAATTAATGTTACAGTTTGTTTTTTCAAATAAAAATATATAAATAAAAATAAAATGATTTTCTATCGTAATATCTGCCCTTATAAATTGATTTTGGAGATTACAGAATTATAGAGATATTGGCAATCATTGAAAATATGTATGTATATAAAAAACAGAGAAAGGCTATAAAAATTTAAAAAATAAAAGAGAAAAAGAACTCAAACTTGTATCGCAATAAAAGCTAACACTTGAGTAATTTATTTAAAAAAAATATTTTGATGTGAAATCATGAATGAAATAAGAAAAATATGCTAGCATCGTCATCAGAGCGTTACTAGTAATCTTTGATTTTCATACCAATAGATATTTCAACTTTCAATTGACCATTAAATGAAAAAAAAACACTTATTAATATATTTAGTTAAAATGATGACTAATAAAGCTTACGGATAAAAAAAAATGAAATAGATATGGATCTAATTCACCAAAAATCCTTTGAAAATGCTTTATTCATGAAAGAGTCAGAAGCAAAAGTGTAACATGGAAGAAAAACATCGATTCCAAAAAAAATTTCTGTACTTTTCTGAAATTTAATGCATTGTGGCTCAGAATTCCAACTATTAAATTAAGCATTAAAGTATTTTCTGTTTCTAAATTAAAATTCCGCTACTGAATTTATCACACATTTCATTAATGGAATTCCAAAATTCATATAAATGAAAGTTACTTTCAGAAAGACGGATTAAAGCCTCGATCTTAGAAACTAATTTACTGAAAGGTTAACATACGTTCCTCCAAGATAATCAGCCATACATGTTAAGAACTTCACCTCTTCATTCTCAGAAATTAAAATTGGCCTAAGAATTGAGCCTGAAAATGTTGTTTAACTATGAAATATTTTCTATTACAAAAAAGATAAAACAAATATTTACTTATACCTTATTCTATATTTATTTCTACAACTCTGTAGAAACCTAAGTTAAAGTAAAAGAAACATCCTGAAAGAATCATAAAAACTAAAATAAAACTCAAGTTCTTTTTTCAAAATTTAAAAAAAAGCACTAGACAATCATAATTCGTTGTAGATATGCTATTTAGAACCATCTACTATTTTCTGAATTTCGACATTTTTTATGAAAACTTCACTTATGTACGTTCAATTCTTATTATGATAGAATAGTACAATATATGCTCTAATACTACCTTCATTTTAATAATTTAATTTAAAAGAATGCTGAATTAGAATTTTTTTGTGATATTATGAAACAACATATTTATTTATTAAGAAAGTTGTGTTGAAGGTAGTTGATTATTTTATAGTACCCTCCAATTAAAATATTTCAAATTTTCTAGAATTGCAAGAAAAAATGCATCCACAATTGTAATTCCTATTTTATTTTATCTTGCTTTAAAAATAAATTTTAGAAGAACAAAGCAAGAATTTATTCTGGAGTCATTTAATTAAATTCAGAGGATCCTTTAGTGTCAGTACAAAACATAATTAAATGGAAAAATATAGATCGCATTTTAGGGAAGTCAAGCTTCACAAAGGAATTCCTAATTCAGTAAGAAAACGGAATAAGAGTGCAAAAAATTACAATTCTAGAAAGAAAAAAAATCACAATAAACTTGCAAGTTTTGTCAATACAAGAACAGTTTGTATTTTTTTTTTTTCAATTTTGCAATTTCCTCTTTTCCTCCCTCTATTTATTTGTAAACAAATAATTGAGAAGGCATTTGTTTCGTAAACTGGGAAAATATTTCTAATTCTTCTAATAACATGAAGTTTTGGGGAAAAGGAAAATGAAAGAATTTGAAAAATTGAATACAGCATGATGAGCCTTTAACAATTCTGGAGGATTCTTTCTCCATTTCCTTTGGCATAATTTGAAATGAATTGAAAAGTTTATGAGAAAGTTTTACAGTGTTGTTACTTGGAGGCATTTGTTATTTTAATATAAGTGCGAAAAATGTGTATAAAATTATCAAAATGCGAGAGAAAATATTTGATATACATTTATAAAATACATTTTTCCATTCCAACAATTCCATTTATAAAATGCATTCCATTATAAATACATCAAAAACTAAATAAAAACGTTTACAAAGTTGTAAAAGTACAAATTTGCATTCTAGAGCAGAAATATTCAACGAATAAGGCTGGAATTCGAAATCTATATGTTTCCTTAATGTTTGAGTTTGAAAATGAAAAATAGAAAGAGTAGAATAATTGCCGAGGTTTCTTGTTAAGGCTAAAGATTAAAAAATTTAAATTACTAAATCGCCGTTCACACATTGATAATATATTGGAAAACGCAGAGGCTACAACTATCGTCGGAATTATGCTTGCAGAAA
>JAPMOR010056879.1:47469-77088 GCA_026543865.1 Argiope aurantia | reverse complement strand
TTGACAAAATAATGAATGGAATTTTGAAAGAATAAAATAAAGCCTACGAAATAAATTTCATTACATAAAATTTAAAAAAAAAACGAAAATAAAATTACAATTTTTAAATATAAAAATATATTAAATAATTAATAAATAAATTTGATAATTAATAGCTTTAGCAAATGTTTATTGTCATTTAATTGGCGAAAAAACATTATCAAGGTATGAACAAGCGTAATTGAACATATTCACTTTTCACAGTGCTCATGCATTCATTTTATTTTTTGATTTAATGGCAGAAATTATTCATATTTATAATTTTAATCCAGAATTAAATTTGAAAATTTCGTGTATGTATCCTAACGTAAATCTTTGTTTAAAAGTGACTATTTCGAATATTTGTAATAGTTTACGTATTACGTAGCAGTATGGTTATTTTTTTGTTGAGAAATAAAATAAGTGATGAAATGAAAAAAATAATAATAAAGACATTCTCAGTAATACCATCACAAAAAGAAAAAAAAAAAGATATTTGCGGTAACATTATAGTGAAAAAAATTGACATCCATAGTAACATAGTCATTAAAACGTTGTTTGTTTCTTATTGAGTTCCTGAACCAATCTATGATGGTGCCAATGGTTGCAATGATTGCAGATTGAGAGAGCCACATGATGTGCGGTTCATCAGATGGAATTCCTAGGGATTTTTTTGGGATGGATGGGATGTTCAATTTTTTAAATTTTTCAATTGATAGGAAAATGTTGATTCTTTCTGAATAATTTTGCAATAATTCTCATTGAGGGTGTAGTGTTCATAAAAGGAAGAACAATAAGAGAAATGCCCATAACAACAGATATAAATGTTGAATCCGGATTCAAGATATTAAGAGCACGGATTTTCAAAAGTACTGCTTGAAATGTTTTTTATGCTGTTTAATGAAAGGAAAGGAGTACCAAATATTTTGTTGGTAAACTAATATAATTGTTTGGAGTTGGGAGGTTGAAGTATCATATATTGGAACAAGTGGCCGAAGAAAAACCTTTTTTCTTCCCAAACATAAATAATTAGGTTTTACTGAATTTCCAAATAATTTGCAAATAACTGAATCTCATTACAATGAAATAATAGGAAATTTAATACTAACTACCGGATATATATCTATTTGAAGCACATGATACGATTTTTAATATTTTTTTAATGTTGTGATTATTATTATAAGCCAAGATTTAAAATTTAGATTTTTTAAGGAATATTAATAAATAATATTTTAACTGCACCTTTCCATATTTCTTAACAACGAGTAATATAGCTTCAATAAAAAAAAAGAGAGTCGGTGTTAAAGCAAATTTTCCATTTTGAACCCCAAAAATTTGTCAGCTATCCAATAAAATCCGGAATAAGATTAGTTTTACTTTCAAAAGCCAGAAAACCATCCAGTAAAAAGCATCAATTTTAGAAATGCTTGTTTTTGATAAATAAGCAGTTAAGAATGAAAATGCTCAAGACGTATATTTTTTTCATTATTTATAAAAAAATAATAAATAATATATTTCTTCTTTGAAAAAATAATAATTTATTATAAGTCATAAATCATCATAAATAAGCCATTGTTATATCGTCGAATTTACATAAAATTAAGAAATGCAAATATTAAGAAATATTTAATTATTTTCAATAATTTAATACAGTGATCTCTTTTTCCTTCAGAATTAAAATATTTTATTTACTTATTTCATTCATAAGTAACAGCCATGAATTTATTTATAATATCATGTAAAAGGTATTTTTTACATTTCATTAAAGAATTTTGATAGTTTCTCTTTTGACTGAAAAGGTAGAGAATTTGAAATTTCGGTGTAAGATCTATCTGAATTATGTGATAAAAGCTTTTACCTGATAGAATAAAGGGGTGTCAGAGTTTTATATAAGAAATGAAAGAACTTTTCACCCATCCGTTTAGGAAATATTTCCGAAATTTAACTAATTAATTTAATTAATTTTTTTTTCTATTGAAACTATTTCTCAACTACAAATAAATTTTCAATTCTCATAAAATATTTACTTCTAATAATCATGTAATTATTTTTAATGAGATTTTTAGCAATTACTGAAATGCGATAGACTAAAGTAAATATTTAAAAGAGGAATTATGTTTATTATTTTTGAAATCAAATTGAATTACTGCTATACATTTTTTTAAGAATTGTCGGTATTCTCATGCATGAAATGCAGTGAGTGACCAGTGATATTTTTGATTATATTAACAAGCATTCATTTTTTTTCTTTCGTGGAATTCTATCGGAGGAACTTAGAATCTATTCTAATGAATTTTGTTTGTTGTATTTATGCAAAGTAGAGCAGTTCGTGAAAATAATCAGTAACTTGAAATATAAAAATGGTTTCAAATATTCGAATTGAAATCAATCTACAAATACTATTTAGAAATTGTTTTCAATAAAACTTATATTTATTAAAAGAATATGAAAAAGAAAAGAAAATTCAATGGAATTTCGCTTTCTTAATGTCAATTCCTAATTATTTATTTTTTAAATACAAAGTAAATTACCTACTTATTTGTGTCACTTAATTATTTTAAATTAAATAGTGAAAACTCCTGCTTGAAAATTAAATATATTTAATAAAATTTTCCAATGCTCATTTGTATTTTTTATATTGTTATCAAAGAACGTTCTTCTTATTTATTATTAAAAAGAATTGTCATGTATAATAATTTCTGAATATCCTAAAATCATGCCTCATCTTCAATGTGCAGGGTGTCATTAACCGGGCATAAAACTTTCGCGAATGACAAATACAAAAATATGAGACTTAAAATCTATAAAGTTTTCAGTATAATATGAATAAAAACAATTATATTTTATGATCTACTTTTTAGTGTTTCGGACGATAACTAGATTACTTTTAAAGCAACCGGTTCTTCATTTAAAATTTATCAAGAGAATTTATCATAAACTTTATCCACAGAAAGATAATTCTACTAAGAATAATGAATGATGACTACTACCCTGCGAAATATAACAAAGTAGCGAAAAAAACATGGCAAAGTATGCTTTTATCGACTTTCTCTTCTTCATTTATTCACTCTAGTCACACATTTTCCAACCGTTATAGCGATCATTTAAAAGTTACAGAATGTTCTCTAATGAGCTATTCGGAGATCGATAAACTACAATTTTAAAAAGGAATAAAGAATGATTCAAAGTTAGGAAAACTGCTTCTCTGATTTTATTGTTGAGAACTGCAAATCGCTGCAAACAGTTGCAGTAGAATGACATTTATTTCGAAAGTTTCTGTCCTTTGCCCCAGAAAAGTTGTAATTATCCTTTTTAAGATCTGACAGAGGCAGAGGTTTATAGCTTTTCTGCTTCGCAGCAAGTTGTAAAGGCTTAGAAGACTGTGGTCGTGACATTTCGCTCTTTCATACGCCAAGCAAAATTTGGAGGCTTTGGAAATATGAGACCCGAAATAATGTAATCTTGTATTCTAAATGGAATAGAAAGGAATCGAAATTCTCATTTAATTTGACCGTATAAGATAAATATTTGCAACTTTAAGGTTATTAATTAAGTGACAGTAAGGATTTCCGAATAATTGTATACTGAAAGCAATAATTACTTATTTTGCACGAAAACAAACTGCTTTATGTTTGTTTCAATTTGCTGCTATGTTTTCTATATAACAAACTGTTTTCTATATTCTTTATCTCGCATATGTATTCATTTATGATGCATATGGCATCATTTAAGAATTTTTCTCTTCAGTTCTTTGGTGAGTATCAAGTCCTAGAGTCATCGTCAAGATATTATCACTAAATTACGGCTCACTTATACAAACATTAAAGGTGCATCTAATAATTCAGGAAAATATATAGAGATTTTGTATTTTCTTAGTTTTTGAATGTGTGTAAATTTTTGAAATTTCTAACCCAAATATAACATATATAAAGATTTAAAATATTGTAATGCTATTATCAATAAAATCCTTTAAAAGGGTAAAATCAAATTTTTTATAGCGTGTCATTAAATAGCAAGTTATTGTATTTATCTTTGGAAATAATTTAAAAATTTGCTTAATGATTCAGAGACTATAAGTTCTGAAGTCAAAGACCCCATTTCACAATTAGAAGGATATCCAATAATATTAATAGATATTTTATTTGACATTTATCATCTGAAATTCGTGGTGAAAAAATGCATTTGGTAATAAAGATATATTAACGTAATTAAATAACAAACAGAAATGCTAAATAAAAAAATCGGGTTCCAGTGTTTTTAAAGTTATCTCATTTTATAAATTAAGCAATTTATCGTATTTCATCTTCGTGAACTGGTGTAATTTCATAGCTAATTTTTTTATTTCATCATGCCGAGTAAATGCGAGGGATTCAATTTCATTTGTATTTCTTGATAAAATTTAATTTTGATTTTTTTGAAGATATTTAAATAATACCATTTGATCAATTGTTCGTGCTGAGTGATGTATTATAAGGGAATTGAATATACTTTATTCTCTCCTTAATTGCGTTACAGAATGAAAGAGTTTGTAATAAACACCGATATATTAAAAAAGAAAACATAACATTCTTGAAAATACAAACCTGTTTTCAATTTTTGTCATATCTCTATAAACATCTGTTTCAGAAATCGGATATTGGCACCTGAGTCTCGGCTTTTAGTCTAAAAGATTAGTTTTGGAATACTTGATTCCATTAAAGATCAACCGTGTAACGAGATAATTCTTATGTATAGGAACAAACATACCTCTTGCTGTTCCGTTGCTGAAGCTTAGAAGAAAGACAATCCCCATAATCTACCTAAGATTTGAATTTACGATGCAATGTTTTTAAAAAGGAGCTTTAAATGCATTTAATCTGTTCAATTAGTATTTTTCTACAAGAAGCTTAACTAATCTATCTATAAATTGTAATAAATATATAAATTTCCGAATTTTTTTCATCGCACACAGTGAAATGGTTCAAAATACAATCTGTCAAAGGAACAACAATCTCAAATCCCCACTTTTCTATTAATAATGCAAAATAAAATTCTAAATAGGGGGGAAAGTATTAACTGATTAGATTAGATCCTTTTCTGCAAGATACAATTATTGCAAAACAAAAATTCAAGTGATAATACATTACAGTTCATTTAATTTTTTCAGCTAATCTTTTAATTTTGCCAAGAAATCTTAATTTCAAAATAGCACGATTTTAAGTGTGAATGCCTCAAGTCGAATAAATGTCAAACACAGTTCTTAAATATCATAATTCAGAAGTTTTAGACAGAATAGGTACTTACTTTCAGCCTGACTTGTAAGGCGTTGGATTCGCTTCCCTTGGGTTGCGAAGTTGGGTTCCGAAGTCCCTTGGGTTCCGAAGACTCTCCGCGTATATGGGGTCCAGTACACGTACAATTTTATCGTAGACACTAAGTCCTCTAAGACGAGTCAATTACTGGGGGGTATCAGATCGGAGGGGATCGTTCTCTGATTCAGTTCTAAATTACAATCTGTGAATAAAATGTATTAATGAATTCCACTTCGTGAAAGAGGCAGTAACGCATGAGTAATTCAGATGACCTAAGATGCTACTACTGGAACAACAGACGCTAAACATCGGTTTTAAAATCGCTGACTTCGAGAAATAACATCAGCAACAACAGCATTTAGTTTTATGTACACCAGCACTTATTCTTATGTAATCAAAAATAAATTCTTCTTACATTATAGCAAATGATAGTAGGGATAAAACAGAACAAATTAGTTCACTACTTTTCAATAACGTTATTTCAACGCTCTGAAATATCAGAATAAAATTTAGAATCGGATCAAAATAATCGCAACGCAGATAACAGTCTAAAATCTGCAGACGATGATGATATATGAGTTTAGTTAAGTTGACTCGGTTAGCAGCAGAGGGCCCGCAGGCATTATGTCGGCGTTACCTTTTTCGTCGAGTTCTGGAAGGGATAAGGCATGTTTTAGCTGCTTAATCAGGATTGCCCTAGATGGAGGAGCAAATGATAAATAATCGAAAGCGAGAACTTTTTATAGTCTTGCAATCTTTTGCAAACGCAAGTGTTTTTTTTTCTCTAACCATTTTCAAGTCGTTTGGGTGTGAAAACAAAGCTTCGGAAATGATAAACGATGCCAAACGGGGATTTTCCCGTAAGAATTTGTATACTTTATGTAAAAGTCAGCTGCCTTTTAGTTTTGTAGATGGGCAAGATACGGAAGACAAAACAATCAGCAGTCCCTCATTAGCCGACAGTCCAGAGTTATTAGCTCTGAGTTTTGCTTATTCAGAGTTTAGAATGCGTAATTATTTGAAGGTTGATTCTTTATGGTTGCACACCCAATTACTGTTTGAAAATCAAATGAAAATAGGGTAAGCTGAGGTGGGAAAGTTTGCTATTGAAGTTCATCATCTCCAAGTGCGATGTATTTTGTGCACACGAGTTTACATTCAAGGTCAGAGCTTTCCAAATTTTTATTCGAACTTAGATCCTTAAAAACATATAAATTTTATCAATTCAGCCATTTCATTGTTTTTAATGTCACCCAAATGATGTGGATGCAATGGTAAAAAGGACAGTTTCTTTGAAATATTGGTATGACTAGAAAATATTTCTTAACCTAAGAAATTAATTGATGCACTTTAATAACATAAATGAAACCAATTAAAATAATTATTGTCAAAGGAAAAAAAATTCAATTATTCACATTTTTAGAATCAATTGTCTAATTTAGAAATTTTCTACATCTCATAAGATCATGTACTCCAATGATAAAAATTACAAACGAATTAAAAGTCAAAATAAATATAATCCATCTGGCAGCAAAAATGCATACATATATATATATATATAAGTTATACTCATTTAATCAAAGTAGAAAGTTAGGCCATTTGTCTTTAAAAGTATGTTCGAATCTAGCCATATCAAAAGCCGAATATCATGCAGTGAATTGACTTCAAATACCAATATTGCTTCAATCTTTGAAACAATCCATTAATCCCAAATATACTCGATCATAAAACCTGAAAAATGTATTAAGGGCTGCTAGTAGCGGAATGAAAGAAGAAATATTTTAGGGATACGGAAGAATATTTCACAGAAGTACAATCTTGTACAAGTTTCTTCCTGTACAAATAGTACAAGCGATATTCAAATAAATTAAAAACTAAATTTTGATTGAAATAAATTTTATTACAAAAATGGAAGAAAAAAACTATGAAACAAATAAAGTAAATTTAGTAAATTTTTATAGTAAATTTTTCCACGATCATATTTATGAAATTTTTAAAGATTTTTTTTATGAAATTAAGAAAAAAAATATACTCGCATTTGATATATTTTATAGGTTTCAAAATTTCGTTATTTTTAATAATTATTTTGCACATTAGCTAGAAGAAATTAAATATCTTATTTATCCATACATTTTAAAAATATTTTTTTTCATAAATAATAATTTTTTTTTGTAAAATTTTGGATAAGTAGAACAATGTATAAAGATTTTTAAATTTTGGAGATTCATTCCCTCATACTAGAATCCGAAATGATGAAGATAAAATTTTAAAGCAACCATAATTTTGGCGCCTTTTCATTATTCAAAGTCATTGAAACAAGCCAAGAAGAAATTTTGTGCCAACGATACGAACCAAATTCTGTTTTTCTTTAAATATATTTTGTTCTTTTTAGATATGTTTTCTGCAAAAACAGAAAATCGTGCTTATTACAAGCAAAGATCCTCAAAAAGTTATAAGTATTACAAATTGGCGTCTATACAGTGAAAAATGATACTATATTTCCAGGCTGTTATTTATCTGTTAGTTACATGTTTAGTTTAGTTAGTTATGTTAACATCTCGCTTTTTTAAAGCAACACTAGAGCTATTCTGGGACGGACCTCATTATTTTGAACTGTGATCGGATGACGAGAACGATACGTGAGCTGGATTCTCCTCTACAAACTTCCACATTACACCAGCGGACGGCCCTGTTAAGTACATGATATGAAAATAAGGGAGAAAGAGCCTCAAGGAAAAAGAGATCGTAAGAGATACACAATAACTGGTATTCTTTCTGCATACTGCGTGCCGTAAAAGTCATGATGAACAGAATGCAATGGCTGATGTAATCAAGTTAAACTCAGTTAATCTAAAAGCATTAGCATGCTATGAAACTTCAGTTAGAAATTCACACTTTTTCAATATTTTTACACTATGTTACTTAATTAAAAACATATTATTTTACACTATATTACGTTATTTACATCATAAAATATTATAATTCATATTTAACTTCTTTAGTTTATTTTCAAAAAACATCATAATTCATAATTATTTCACTTCATACACACACGTGCTGAAAATTACACTTTTCCAAGATTTAATTCTCAGTAACAGTCAACTTATATTTGAATTTCAGCTTTTATCACTGAGATGGCAACACTTTCATAAAAGCTAATTTTTTCTCATGCACGCGAAACGTGTTCATGCATATTAAATCTTATTTTTAGTTTAGAGGAAATAAATTGTTGAAAAATGCGGTGAAATGTTTATTTAAAATTCATTAAAAATGCAAATTTCATTTGTAGGTAAAAAATTAGTATCTTTAAAAAGATAATTTTTTTGGACCAATTTGTTGCAAAATCCATTTTTGTGCAATGATAGTTTGGGAAATTATAGCAAAAAATGTCGAAATTTTGCTTTATTTTTATATTAATTAAAATTATAATTAAAAATTTAAAAAAATCGCTCCGAGGTGCACATACTCAACCTCCAAGATATACATGAGCTAAATTTGGTAGTTGTAAGTCGAATAGTCTGGTTTGTAGAGCTCTAACATACACATACATTCCGGCATAGTGATTGGATCTCGCTACCCTGGTGAGTGCATGAAAATGGTGGCCTGTCTAGCTCCTCCCATCGATGACGGGATGTATTTCCTTAGGGAAGAGTTGTACCGTTGCCGGAGATGGCCCTTAGAACTAAACAACAGTTACCGTCAATGTTACTGTTGCTGCAGTCCGGTTATTCAGTATTTATTTTAATAGTGTCTTCGGATGGTTTGGAGAGTCAGTGACATGACTTAGCTTAAATGTTTAAATAATTTTCCCAATGAAATCAGTCAACAATGCATAAGAGTATCCGGATTTCTATTTTTTATATAGTTTGTATAATTACAAAGAGTAGAGACACTTATTTTTCAAAATTAGAGTGATTTTTAACAATATAAAAAAATTGAAAAGTTTAGACGTGAAATTACTTTTGAATTTTAAATATCTTTTTTCCTTATTACACACAAAAAAATCTCAATGGAAAATACTTCTCCAGACAATAGCACACAATTAATTATTCTCAAATGAATAAAATATTTGATATTTTTTTAAAAATATAAATATAAAATGTCTCTTTATCTGCGAAATAATCTTACTAACTGCATCATTTTTTCCTAAACGTTTCATTTTAATCTACGAATAAATAAATATGATTTTGAATTTATCTGATTAATGTCAATCGCTGAATCGGATGTCATTAAGTGGTTCTGAGAATGACTGTTTCCAGTTTTACAGCCAGCGAATAAATATTGAGTATTCTGAAAAACAATTCCAGAAATCTACTAAACATTGGAGCACATACAAGTTAATTCAATTGTTTAATAGTTCTTTTAAATGCAGATGATATAAAATTAACAAAGAAGGGTTTCAGTTCTATTAAGAAAGGAAGAAAAATTGAAACATTTAAGATTTAACTTGATACATTGACTTTTACTGATTTGTGTAATCAAATGTTTCTGAAAATTGATTTGTTAAATTAGGTTTTACTTGTGAGATTATACGAGTAATGATTTTGTGATATAATTAAATAAAGGACTTGCAACTGACTGACACAGCACTCAGGCTATTTCTCAAAACCCTGTAAGATCAAATATCATAATTCAAGATCAAATTTTATACTTAAAATCAATTGATTTTGGATTCCAAAACTCATCAAAATTATAACTGGATCAATATATATTTTAATTAATAAATTATATTAATTAATTAATTTACTGGAACATGTTACTATAGAGAAATTAAATATTTTACTAATAATTTAAACATTGACATAAACATTTGGCAGGAAGCTAAATTAACTGATCATTAATATCAATTTACATAATTTTTAGGGTGATAAAAAAAAATTCGAGAAAGGAGAAGAAGCTTTTCCATTTTATTCATTGCAATTCATTCTAAAGCTCTCTTTAAAATTTATAGCGAATTAAAATAGAGGCCGTGGTGGTAAGATCACTGCTTTGAAACCGGAGGTCTTCAGGTTCGAAACCCAATTCCACAGAAGAACCGTTGTACAACTAAATCCGTCGGGGCCAAACTTCCTCCCTTTGGCGTGGTGGAGAAGTTAGGAGAGGGGGTGCCAAATCAGGTGTCATTCTCGTCATCCGAACACGATTCGAAATGACGATGTCTTTCCCAAAATGACCCTAGTATTATGCTTTAAAATTGGATATTAATATAACGAAACTAAACCACGGAAATAAATGAACGTGGTTCATGTGATCCTAACGGTAGTTATTACCACCCGCGCAACTAAATTATCAAGCATGATATCGATAGAGTACACTCTTTAAAACATCAAAAAATAGTAAATATTGAATTGAATATTGCTAATTATTCTGAGCATCAAACATGATTAAGCTGTGATGGCGCTTTTTAAACTTTAATATCAAACATTCTCTAAATGAAGGTGATTACGCAAGTACGTTTTTTTTAAAGCAACATTAGGGCTATTATGGGATAGGCCTCATTCTTTTGAACCGTGGTCAGATGACGAGGGAGGCGCTCCAAGTTTAAAGCCGCTCCAGAAGAAAGATGTTTGGCCCCGGCGGATTTATCGCGCAAAAAAAACGGTTTGCACGACGATTCTTCGGTGGAATCGGTTATCGAATCTGAAGCCCTCCAGTTCCGAAGTCAGGACCTTACCACCAGGCCACCGTGGCTCCTTTGTCATTCTTTGAATAAGCCAATTTTTATTAAATAGTTATATTTAAAGAGAGACAAAATATGACGATTTCTTGTCTGCGTTAACACGAAAAGGGGGTGCAGCAACTTCTGAGAGTAAAGGTCCATGAGCACTTTACGGCAGAAGTCTGACTTCTAGCTCATATGAAGATGACACTCACACACTCGCTTACACAACCTCTTTTTACAGGGGGGAGGGTTCCTTCCACTCACCTCGGAGATAGAAAACAGTGGACGAAAAACCATGCCCGAACCGGGGACGCTCAGATCACTGTGAAAACTCGCTACCCCTACGCCAAAACGCCGGCAAGACGAACTATTTCAACTTATATTAAATTAAGTACAAATGTTGGAAAGAAATTATATTTAATATTTTATCGATCACTAAGTTATCACAAAAATTTAAGAAACTCATGTTTTTAAGTTTATTCCATGTTTCATGTCTCTATTTCTTATTTGAAGAGAACAGGGAAATATTAGCATACAGTCCTACAAAACACTATTCGTTGCTATTAAGAAATCGAGCCTTCTTAACATCTAACTGTCAGTTTAAATCTAATAAAAAGGCTATTTATCTCCTTTTGGCGATATTGGCATTTATTTTTTATCTTCACACTTCTAAATTGAATTGCATACTATTTCAGAAAAAAAAAACAATATCAGCTGGGTTTTTTTTTGTGATAAATAAATTTATCCATTGCTTATATAACAAGAAAACAACATACTAATTATCTGTTATAAGAATAAAATTTTTTTTTCTCAATATTCGTAATGAACAGAAACGAAAAAAAAAACATATAAAACATAAATAAACAAATTAATTATTTTTATTCTTTATTCCTAAAATTTTTGTATGGAAATAAGGAATTATGCATGCAATAACTGTAAGTGGGAACTTAACAAATTAATAGAGGCAGTTTTAAGTTTTAAATTCTTCCACCCACTGGCGTGGTGTGGAAGAATGTATAAGGGGCACCAGCTCAGGCGCGGTCCCCATCATCTGACCGCTGTTCAAAATTACGAGGTCCTTTCCAAAATACCCTATTGTTACTTTAATACGGAACGTTGATATAAGTAATAAACATTTGCAGCTGGATACAAGTAATAAATATTTGTATCTGTCCATCCCTTAAGCCTTGTTCTAGATGGGTCAGCCCTTCATATATTGCTTTGTTTCGATAGCTAAAAATGTACCAAAAAATTAATCGTCGGGGACTTTTCAATTTATTGCAATAATATTTTTTATTTTCCCAAAAGCAACTCTTTAATAGAACATTTTAGATATTTTTAAATATTGATTGGATTTAAATCCAACATTTAAAATGTAATTTAAAGAAAAAATAATTTTAAAACAACCATGAAATTTCTTGAAAGAATTGTCATTAAAAATATATATTCCTAGATAATTAAGTCTGTTTATGTAACTTTTTGAAAAAAGTTTTGAAAGTTCTTAAAACAAATTTAGATTACGCAGCATAACGGTTTCGATAATAAATCATTTATAATATTTTTTATTAGCTTGAAGTAATTTAAAATTAATATTTGAAAACGTTATAATTTCTCATTCATTGAATCATCATTAATACTCATTTCTATGAAAATACATTCTTATTCAATAAAAAAATCATTTACGATATAGTATTTTGTGACGAATTTTTACATACGCTTTTGACATAATATTTGCTTCACAATTGTCAGAAATACAAGAATCCTAACTCTGTTTAACGAGTGCATCTAATTAGTCTTTTACAAACGATTTATTTGCTCCACGGTATTGAACTGTGTCTTTAAACTATGACGATGATGATTCAAAGTTTAAAAGTATGAATATCATCCTAAAGAAAATCTTTGATTAAGTCAATAAAAGTGAATTTCATAAAATTATTCTGTTAATCTAATATGTAATTTCAAATCTATTGCATAAATGTTAAAATTTAAATAATCTTGCCATATATTTAATAATATTTGAATGAAATAATTTTTTATACTTAAGCCATTGATTTTGGAATAAAGTAATAAAAATCTGTAGAGAAATAGTATGAGTTTTTTTTTTCCCTTTGATAATTAATATCTCTTAGTTTGTTATTCTATAATTGAAAATATTCAAATATAAAAAAAATGACTCGTCTGCAGTTTTGCTCTTAAATATATGATGCATAACAAAAAATATGCGATTTAGAAAAGAATTAATAATCTAACCTCCCTAATTTGTTTAATATTTAAACTGAAGCATTGCATTAAAAAAAATTTCATAAAATAAAATTATTTTTGAAAAAACATTTTTACTGATAATCTTTGATATTTCAGCACTTTTTGTCACCAACTCAAAAAAGAAAGAAAAAATCATATATATATATATACTACATATTTTTTTTAAATTTTAAAACATTTTAAAATTGTTATTTCAACAAGAATTATGTTTTGGATTCATTAAAATATTAAAAATACAAAATGAGAGTTATAAAATACTTTTATTGTATATATCGGTGCGAAAAAATTCTATGAACTTAAATTTTATCCTAATTAAAAATTATAAATTAATTAAGATAATTATCTAAAGGCAATAAAAGTCTAAATTATCATGGCGAGTGAAAAACACACATAATAATTAGCATCAAATGAAAGCAAAAATAAATAATTAAAATTAGTTAATTAGTAGCAAAAAAAATAGTCTAGAGAATCTCTTTTGATGGAATTACAAGTCAGCAAAAAGCTGATATCAAGGTCTTACTAAATATGATTAAAAAATGCTGTCGATAATGACGACAAAAACTGTATGCTATGATTAGAATTAGACACAGAAAAACTTCTGACACGATTTCTTTCCCACACCCTTATTGCAACTCAAGCGTCCGCCCCCCCCCCTTTTTTAGATCAGTTGGATTCCGAAAACAAACATCTGGAATAATCTGAAAAAACAAATTGGATTCTAGCAAAGTTCATGAGCTAAAGCAATGTAAACATTTTTTAATCATCAAGCAGATGTTTTTATTTCTTTCATAGAACTGTAGTTAATTTTCATGGATGTCGCCAATGCAACAGTGGAAATAATTTTAATACTCACAACATTTCATTCAGGTTGAATAATAACGATCATAAATAATGAATAACTTGGTTCAATTTGATAAACACTTAATAATAAATTAAAATATACCACATCAAAGTAACAAGAATATAAAACCAGATGTTTAAAGCATAGACTCCATAGGAGGCATTATTAGCACTGCCAAGTTTTTATTATTATGACATATTATTCTTGTTTCACCTGTGTTATTTTTAAAAACTTGTGTCTGAGAAAAAGTCCTTTAGAGTAATTTCAAAGGGATTTTTATGTCCATGTCTTCGAAATAATTTCAAAAAACATACATTTTAAAAATTAATTTCTTTTTGCAATATAATTTAAACCTTTCAAAAGTTTTTTTTTTATGTTCCAATTATGCGTCGCTTTCTTTTCCTACTGTCTTTTAGATTGAAGTAAAATAGAATATATGAGATGTTTGTGGATTATGCGATTAATTAATTAAAGCGATTAATAATTAAATTAATTTATTAATGCAATTATAGCGATTTACATTGTTTTTGTGTCAACTTTTATGCTTTAAAATCGATGATGCCCATATCATATACGGGCCGATGATTAAGGTGTTAATTCAAAAGACAAACTATACTTTTATAAAAATTATTCCAGTACTAAAATACTAAATGAAAAGAAGAAAAAAAGCTGAAAAATACAAAATACGCTTTTTAATGAGGTATAAAAACAGGAATTTTTTGGCACTGTCTGTGTTTATGAAAATAATAATCAGAAAATCTCATTGAGCAAATTAGCAGTGCATTTTCACATATTTAGTTCATTATTTCTTAGTAATTTTGTTCCTATTCTTTTCTTTGAATAGAATGGGTATCTTCAAGTTACGTTATATATACCATGAAATTACTAACATGCATATACTATGTTCGGCAGAGTTTCAAGAAATATGGATTTATAAACTCAAAAATGATGTTTTAATCATATTTTAATTTAATGATAAAAAAATTATAATATTTTGTTATTGTATCATTATAAACCAAAAAGAAAAAAAGAAAAATTTAAAAATTTAATTAATTCCTCGCTGAAATCTGAAATGGAAATACTAAGTACAGAAATAGGACTGGAAACGCAAGGTTTAAAAAAAGTCGTTGTAAATGCTCCACAAGGCACTGCATTTTTGTGCATGCACTAGTAAGAAGCTGCTTCTTGAATAATAGATGCTGGCTATGAAATGTTTTCAAAATTTATATAAGTTTTTTAGTTATAAATTAATAAATATTTTTATGCTTTTTCTCAATGACTTCGGAATGTATCAGAGCACAAAAAAGATTTTCTACCTATTTGAAATTTTGAAAATGAGCTTTTTATTTGCACAGTTTTTATTTCGGTATGATATGTTTCTCTTATATTATAACTTTTAACTATATTTTACTACAATACTATTCCTTTCTTTATATACACATGTTCTATGATTAAATATATATTTTGTTTGCACTTTGGATATTCAGATGCATAATATAATTAAATGAATCTGAAAAATAAAAATCAGATAGACAATGAATTATTTAACTAAATAAAAATATAATTAAATATTCTCATCTTTCAATGTTTCAAATTATAAGCTCGAATTACATTTAAAATTTTGTAATTTAGAAATTTTTGGTTTATACGTATGCATAAAAAAACAATGTTTTTCACAAAAGAAAAATCTCCTTTGATTGAAAACTCGCCAAACTTATGCAATCTCGCAGGATAAATTGATTGTTCTATTTACAGCTTGACTTTTAAACTTAAAGAAAATGTATGTGTGAAAATGTATGTGTTCATTCCTCTAAATATTACTGCCATTAAAACTTATAACACTTAGAAAGAAGGATACTTCTGGATTTTTTTAATATTTAGAACTTGTTTCTTTATTCAATTTTAATAAATGAACATTAAGAAAATTATAAAATGTATTTAATAAGCATTTTCTTACTTGAGAAAAAAAAACTAATGATCTAATATCCAGACATACATTTTGTTGAAGAAATTCATTTTCCCACATCAGTTTCTTATAAAATGTATTTCGTAAGTCTTATAACATAATATATTTTTATCACTCATATTATAAAAAAATATAAAATTATAAAAGTGTGATTTTTCACCTTCTCATACAAATGTAAAATATTTCCATTAATATATTTAGGCTAGAGTTTTATTTATTTTATTAAAATAAATATCTCAAAAAAAATTTTCTATCACAATGCAATTTTAACCGTAGAATTGAGTTACAAATGAGCATAAAAAATTAGTTGTTTGTGTTAAAAGCAACGTTCAGATCGGTATGATAATTTTACATAATGAAATACGAGGGTGGTATGAACTGTTTCCGGCCTGACTTAGAAGTGTCGCTCCCAGAATTACTTTTACTGAAGTACTTCAAACTGCCGTCTTTGTGTAGTGCTTCTTGCATATTTTAAAGATTTGAATTTGGTTGTTTGTGTACTGAGCTGTTTTAGAATTGTCTTCTTTTGTTTTTAGCGGAGTATGGAAAAAACTGAAATGCGAGCTGTGATATTTTTTTTTTATGAAAGGCTTATTTCCAACGGATATTAAAACTGACCTGGAGGTTGTGTGTCACGTGCGATCAGTCGCATTTTCACTAACTCATTAAAAAGTGACCTTTGCGCTCAAGCTTTAAAAAGATTACCACATTAAAACTTTTATTTTGCAATCACTGTCAGAGTAACAATGGTGCTCCATGTCTCTGATGAAGTAACGAAGCTGCCGTGAGAAAAATGATGAAGACCCTTCTTTTTCTTATGTGCAGCCGACCACCCCGCCACCACTAAATGTAGCAGTATCGACAGGATTTGTTGTGGCCGACTGCTATCTTTAGCATTGTCCATCGATTTGTCAAACTGGCATTCTCTTCGAGGTAATTGGCCACAAAGTGGTCAATTACTGTCCTTCTTCCTTATATACAAACTCTCAAATAGTTTGTAAAAAACTGACAATTTTTGACATCATATCCTTCAGAGTTTCAAAATTACCTGGTAGCCTCAGTACTGTACTTAAGTCATTATTTATAATTTTCAGATTTTTTCTTAGCTCCGAGATTTCAATACGTTCCTTTAAATAGTGGTGAACAGTACCGATTCCTCCACAAATGCATTTATTTTCCTGCATTCTTCCAAATCTTTGAAAATATGCAGAAAATCTCCCATGTCCTGATATAATTTGAATTATCAGTGGATGGTATCTTCTTATTTTTATTTCTGGATTAGGAATAAAATCGAAAGTTACTCTTCGGAAGTTAGGACATATACCATCTGTCAAACCATTACAGCTTTATTTCTTCTCTTAATTCCCATTTTAATACATCATTTGATTTGGAGACAACCATATCAACACTCTCTTTCTGTGAAGACAACTTTGCATATTGATCCGCCTTTTCATTACCATATATCCCAATATGGGCCTTATCCCAATTCAACTCTATCCACTTGTTAGTTTTTACACTTTTTATCTTTTCTTTTATAGTCCATATTTCCTTATTACAATTGTGAGATGATTGTATGGCTTGTAGGACTGACAGAGAATCTGAAAAAATTGAACACTTCTGTCCGTCCTCCACCCTTGCACAATATTCAATGGCCATCTTTAAATCTTGAACTTCTGCCTGGAAACTTGTGGCATGGTTCGATAATTTCACAAGACTTTTATCGATCTATTTCCCATAGTAGTATACTACTATTGCAGTTCCTACTTTATTTTCATCTTTTGAACCATCTGTAAAAATTTCTATTCCATCCATATCTGGGATTTTAATTTGAAAACCTTGAATAAACCATTCTGTAGAAATGGATAGTAGGGCTTCTGTAGAAATGGTTCTATATGCCCCAGACATAATGATGAAAGGGCGCTGTTGGATTGAATTTAATGTTTCTCTGATTTTCTTTAGATTTAGCCTATGTCCCCATGCCCCGTGCCCGAAAAGAAGAAATGGCTCAATAGCCCCAGTGTATATTCTTCTTAGATGGTATTTCCTTTTTCCATAACATTTATCCGCAACTGTCACTAGTTTATATGTTAATACATCCAATTTTTCTTTGACATTACTGAGATGCGACGTAAATGTTAATTTTCTGTCCCATGTAGCTCCCAAGCATTTAATTTGATTTGACACATTTATATTGTTATTGCCCATTTTTATGTTAGGCGGAACAGTTAATTTTTAACCACATTTGCGAATGTTGGTCCATGATTTTCATCTGTTGAATTCATTTTAGTTACTGAAGAATTTGACAAAACATTCAAAAATAAGTCTCTCAATTTTTCAGCCGCGTTACCCTCAATCCTATATTTATTGATAATATTTTCAAATGTTTCCAATATTCCCAATGGTCCAAAGGGTTGCTTATTTTCCTCTGGTATTATTTCGTTATCACTTGCATCCACATTTTTTGCCTTTTTAGTATTTGCAATACCATCATTTCTTTCTTTATCTTTGCCTTTACCAGGAATGCACGGTCTTTTATATTTAGGGCGATTTTCCTCTGTTTTCATATTTACATTTTTCTTTTTCCGTTTTGTGGCCATTTGTATTTAGGGCGATTTTCCTCTGTTTTCTTATTTACATTTTTCTTTTTCCGTTTTGTGGCCATTTGTATTTGCTGTCCGTCTGCATTGACAGTTCAATCATCTCATTTGAATCAGAATCCGATAATTTTTAAAGTCTTTATATGTCAATCCTTTAAATCCTTTAATTGGATTTGGTGTATCGGGGATTATCATTCCCGCTCCTTTTGGCGAGTAAAATAAATTCTCATCATCAGTTAGGATATCTCTGTCATCAGCAAAGTGTTCTCCATCCGTCTTGTTTATGTCTGATTCCATTTTTTTTCACAAAGTCTAAATTTCTAGTGTAACAGAGAGTAAAGCGTAAGCAAGCCTTTAACGAAATATTTGGAAAACTTTCTCAATTTTAAATTTGAATTATTAGAAACGCATGTAAAAAACTGTCCAAATAAAATCTCAATCCATTTTTTGAGCAATAAAAAAAAACTATCTAAAATGAAAAAAGAATTTCTTCTAATTAGATGCACTAAAGAGAACTGAAAATTTCCAAACAATTTTGTTGTTTTAGGTTTAGGTTTTAGGTTTTAGTTATATTAACGTCCCGTTTGAAGCAACACTTGGGCTATTTTGGGACGGACCTCGTAATTTTGAACCGCGGTCAGATGACGAGGACGACATCTGAGCTGGCACCCCCCTCTCCACACCACACCACACCAGCGGGAGGACGTTTGGTCAGGACGGATTTAACGTGCAACAGACCCCCTTACACGACGGTTCTTCGGTGGAATCGGGACTCGAACCTGAAACCCTCCGGTTCCGAAGCCGAGACCTTACCACCAGGCCACCGCGGCCCCACAATTTTGTTGTCAACTAATATTCAACATATTTGTAGACACTTTCTATAAATTGGAATTTAAAATGGGTAAAAAGTCACAAAATAAGAGTCTGCACAATAAAGAAATCTTTGGATACAGTAGGACAATATCCGAGTCCTGCAAATAGTTAATGCACTGAAGGCAGATATCGATAACAGTTTCTTAAATGGTAAACACACAACAAAATGGCTACGCAAACAAGTGGGTGTTTCTGCCACAACTACACTTCAGAAAGTCAAAAACTTCTAAGATGCTAAAGAATTTTGAAATAAAATTCAAAAACCTGTTACTCCAGGGTTTCAGCCACACTTGATCATCACATTCAACAGAAATTATCCATCATTTTTCATTTAATAGCCATATTTTTAAGAGCACAAGAAAATATCAACTACACCGATCCGATATTGTGTGTCCTTCAAAATTTCTAGATAACTTATTTAATGAGAATTTCCAATACTTATCGAATTTCGATAATAGACATTAGATTTCTATAATAGATATTCACTTCGATAATTATCTATCTTTTGATGATGATTCGATAATTACTAAATTAGATTTCGATAAATATTGAAATCTAATGTTCTCAATAGGTGCTGATGACCCTTACCGCGTTTCAGACGCGTGTTGAAAGTAATAAATAAAATATCAGGAATTTATTTTAAATATTTATTATAAAGGAATACGTTTACAATTTTCATACACAGAAGACATTTATAAAAATTATATATATATATATATATATATATATATATATATATATATATATATTGCAAAATATTAAGAACTTTGTCGAAAATAAACAATATAGGAATCATATTAATAATTTTAGAATAACTTCTGATTTATTCTCAGGAAAAAATATATATATTTTCAATAAAATTACTGAATTCCTTCAAATCTGAAATGCATTACTTCATTTTCTAGCTTATTTACTGTTAGATTTAACTGTACATAATCCAATGTACCGGCAATCGACACGTAAATCCAACATCTATACGTACTACATTAAATCACTTAGTTCTCAGATACAGTATCATGAACTAAAGTTTTACTCACAGGTATTGAATAGGCAAATGTCTGCCTATTTTTCTTAAAAGCGCTGTCTGTGATTTAATGCTAATTTTCAATTTGTCTTAAATCTATGCACGAAAGAAAGCTAGAAAAGAAATATATTATTTTATATTTTATTTTCCTTTTTTCGTCCCTATATTTCTTGCCAAAAGTATAGATTCATATAGATTGGACTTTTTTCATAATCAAAATAGAAATTGCAATAGTAAATATTTAAATATTAGGCCGTAAGATAAGACTAATTTCGCAGCTATGTAAGTATGGTTTCTGAAATCACATTTTTTTTCTTCTAAAACGCATTAAATGATTGCACTTCGAAACATATTTTTTTAATATTGCATCTTGACAGAGTTGCAATTACAAAATTTAATTAAATAAGGTAGGCAATTGTATGAAAAAGCAAAAATTAAATTTTTATATATCCATCATAATTTCAAGCGTGAATTAGTATAATTTCTCTCTTATTTTTATCTATAGATACCACATTTCACATTTCTATCTAGAAAATTTGAAGAGATATACTTAGTTTTAAATTTCGAAGGATTGGCCACAAGTACCTAATGCAATTAGTACATCATCGAATTATTATGGCTGAAAAGTCTTATTCGGCAGTTGTACCATCGTCTTTATAAAGAAGGGAAGATAACTTTGAGGAACTGAACATTTAAGCCATATCAGAGACTTACTGGAATAATAAACAAAGAAAGAAATTAAGATTTTTTTTAAAAAAATATATTTATATACAAGAAAACAAGACATTTTTGGTTATGATGATGATTTATTTTGTATGCAATCGTAATTCTTGCTTAATTCTAGAAGAATACGATGTCATTTTCATTTCCCAACATTTTAATAGGTGATTTAGTGATTAAAAATTGTAGGATCCTTACCTTAACCGGAGAGAAATGGTGAGAATGAAGTGTCATATATGTGATGAAAAAAAATTGACACTTGTCTCTGTATTTTTTAGGTTACCCTTTTGCTAGGTTATTGACTATTATTAGTCTAGATTTCAGCATTTCAAAATGACTGCATGCAGAATATTTTAACTTTAATAAGTGGCATTCATACAGAATAAAAGATTGGCGTCTAAAATCAAACAAATAGAAATCCTTAGGAGAAATCAAAAATTTATTTACTGAAACATTTTCTTTGGAGAGACGAATGTTGCTTTCATTTAGATAGAAACATTAATTTTCAAAATTGTAACGTTTGGAAGAGTGAAAACAATTCTTCGTGTGAGAAATTCATCATCACTCGCAGTTTTCCGTTCATATGTTACATGCTCCGTTTTTAGAAGTTCTTTAATTGGTCCCATTTTCTGCAAAAGTGTACTGTATGGTGCTGATAGAGTAGATAATATTTATTGGGATTTTATCTGAACTGAGAATTGAATTAACTTTATCAATGTATATTTGATAAATCTTTATTGACTAATTCAAAAAGCCTGTCCTTATGTCAGATGAACTCAATAACATATGCCCAAGTATTATTAAGGTAATGCAATTCTGTATATGTGTTGAACTTTAAAATCAAAACCTATTTTGCATTGTTGTGCATAAAGTATAAAAGTTAGTTAAATGAAATTGCTGCTGCACAAATTTCTTAGAAAAAACAGAAATTTTTATCTATTTTATTGCGTTATGAAAACATGGATATAAAAATAACCAATCACAATAAAAATAAGGAGGGAAATAATTATATCCAAGTAAAATCATGATTCAAAAAAGAATTTGTGTAGGTATCGACCATTAAAAAAAATTTATAAAAATTGTCTCGGTAATTTGAACAAGAAAGTTTGTTTCTTATTGTGTCCTCTTGGGAAAAAGTTCTAATTACTATTCTAGAAGGAAAATAAAAAATATTATTTTAAATTAAACCAAAGAAAAAGTGAAAGAAAAACGATTTTTTACATTTCGTTCTCTTATGGCTTAAAAAAATACTGGCAACGTTACTTTTTCATTATCTGTAGTAGAAAAATACCATTACGCTTGATAAAACGGAAGTCTTTGCATCCATTCTAAGTTCTTATCTTAAAACATGCGTTGCCTATTACCTTTTCTTTTTATATTAATAGCTTGATCGCTGTTTCCTCTTATCCAGATATAAACTATGAATTTTTCCCTCATAGTTTTTAGATTTATCAAAAGAAGTTATTACTTTCAAACAAACACTGAAAAATTATTTGTTTATTAGAGGTTTTTCCTTTGAAAAAAAAAATCTTATTTACTTTTCAATTTTATGGAATTATGTACACAGAAATATATGTTAAAGAAATACAGGATGGTTATAATTAAAGTGCAAGTGTTTGAAGAACTATGAAAGAAAAACTACTTAGAGTATGTTGAAGAAATTTGGTGTATGTGATATGTACGACATGGGGAAATGACTTACACAATTAAAAAAAATAATTCATTTGTTTTTTCAATAGATGGAGCTGTATATTATTAAAACTTTGTTTTTGCTCTGTACTATGTCAAAATGAATACCACTTCAATTTTAAAATCATTATGATGATAAAAGTCATGTATCTTTAAGCTTTAGCCATGCCTTTGTCGCAGCTGGAACGTTCTCTGTTAGTAAAATGTTATTACCAAAAGAACAGCAATTATAGTGTTGCTTTTAAAGAATATAGGAGTCTTTAAAGATTTGAGAAAAGGGCCGATGTCTGTGAATGGTTTAAAGAAAAAGATTAATAAATTTGAAGTTACAGGAGAATTCGGAATGCTCCCTGGAACTAGAGAAAGAAGATATGTGAATCAGGAAGTTCTGGAAGAGATTTGGGAAGCAATTGATTTAGGGTTAGTGGATCAGCGACCTGTAAGCGCTAGAAGTTTAGCAATGACTTTATCAAAACCATGGGCGACCGTACGCAAACTCTTGCGATACGTTTTAAGACGTTATCCGTATAAAATTATAATTTTGAAGCATTTGCAACCAGGCAATCCACAACAAAGAATTGATTTTGCCAACTTCAGGCAACAGTTCTAATTCTCTGCACCGTAACAGGCATTAGTTACACTCAAATTTTAGAAAGTAATGTGATCCCTGCTTTGCAAGACAGAAACTGCCTCGATTCAACAATATTCATGCAAGATGGAGCACCGCCTCACATTTCTCATTGTGTTACACAAAACAAGTGCGTCACAGAACTTTTAGCGAGGATCGTAGAGTTAGCAGATGTTTCCAAAATGCGTGGCCGCCTTGTTCACCTGATTTGAATCCTTGCGATTTCTGGTTATGGGAATATTTAAAAATTCGCCTCTACAAAGTAAGACGTAACTCTGTTATTGCTTTAAAAAGCAGCATTTCTAAACATGCCCTAGGAATTCAGCAGGAAACATTCGGTGCTACTGTGGATTACGTTGTCTTGCGTCTACAGCATTTGATAGGACTTGAAGGATTCGATGTTGAACAAATATTGTAATACGTCAAGCATTTCATATTTTAACAAAGAAAAATGTTATAATTACAATGTATAATATTTTACCATTAAATAGCCTCATCTATGACAAAAAGGTGAACATCTTTTTTTATTGTGTAATTCATTTCCCCATGTCGTAAAAATAACATATACCAAATTTCTTCAACATACTCAAAGTAGTTTTTCTTTTACAGTCCTTCAAACACGCACTTTAAATATAACTACCCTGTGCATATCGGTTCTGAATATAAATTTAAAAGCATATGCGGTTTCTCATTTAAAGCAATGTTAACTACAAAATCATTTATTCACTAGAAAAAATAAACCTTGTTCATTTACCAAAGACTTGAAGATGTGTGTAATTCATTTTTATCTTTTAGTATACAAATAGAAAGACTAAAAACACATTTATTTTCTTAATTTAAGATTGGGATTATTGAATTAATAAACTTTAGAAAAAACTTCTAGACAGCTTGAAAACTGAATAACTCTTAAAATGATCATGAATTAATTTTGTGTGAATGGTTTTTGAATTCGAATTTAGACCCACATTCAATATTTTCATTTAACTTGGATTAAAGAATAATTTTTAATTTAATATGTAATTAAACTCTACAAGCATGAAAAATAATTTCTTTAACCTATGTATATTTTCAACTAGATTTAATTTAAAAAATTAAAACAAACATTTTAATATATATATATGTAATGATATTTTAACTCTAATTTCAATTTAATTAATTTTCAAGATTTTATCTTCATTCAGCCCATAATAATTTTATTCTAAAATATTCTCTTATTTCGTGATCCAATTCCACTGTCTCTACTTAATTAATTCAAGAGAAGCTTTTTTAAATTGCTGACTCAGCTAAAAGTCGAACTTTCCCACACTCTGCGTGAAGAGGCAAAATACCGCTGATGTGGCAAATTCTTTTTAAAAATCTCAATGTGTTTCCCGTGCCTTCTCCACGCGTGTAACGAAAATCCCTATCGAAATCTCGTAATATATTAGCGCTATGAAGAAATGTTTTCCCTATCAAAATCATAGGTTATATAAGACCAGGGATAAAATGTACAAGAGCTTTTTCCTCATTCCTCTCTGTGTTGTCCTGTGTGCTCATCGCTTGTACATATGCCTGCTTCTTAAAAATGAAATAAAACGACGTCACGAAATAGCAAGTCTCTTCACTGTCTTCAAACTGCATTTCTGCTTCACATAAAATAATGTTTACATATTAAATAGTCGACAAGGATAGTTTCCTGTGAAAAATTGTCAAATTAATTAAAATTAAATCGACGGGTGAGACTCCAACGTTGCATTGCGCTCGCTGTGCTCCAAAGATGACTGCTTCGGTCCAGGTTCGCCAGCTGCGATTTTTCCGTGGCGAAGTTCTTTCATCGCCGTCTCCCTCGGCTGCCTCCGGCCACATCGTTTCATGCAAACCGTAGTCCAGGATCCGGTCCAGTTCCCGTTGAATCTCCGGCATTCCTTCATGTTACCGCATCGTCGATGGTACCGTGCCTAACCTGGGACTTCATCCGACACTGCTGCTTAATACCCTTGTGCTTGTGCTCCATATCGTCATGTGCGTGCTCCTTATATTTTCAAGGTGTTGATTCTCCTTGTCATCATAAAAATTTTCTGGCTCCTTACCTGTGCCGAATAATCCTGATCTCGACGTCATATCCTTGTTATATCACCACCACAATATAATACTCGCCAGTGGTCTCCAGTGCTAAAGTGAATCACCCAAATTTCGAAAATATCACTTGTGTGTTATATTATCAACTCAATAGAAAAATTGCTTTCCGTCACCTGCCGTAGTCTCCGTTTTCATTGCTCAAAATTGCATTTTTGTGATTAATTAAAAAAGTGATAATTCATCAAAAAAGTGTTTAGTGTTTCCCGACTCAACGGTGAAAATCAAGATTTATGTTGGTTTTTCTTTTCTTTTGATTTTCATTTTTGAATTTTAGAATTATTGCAAGTTATATTTTTATAGTATTATTTAAAGTATTAAATTTTTAGTCTTTTATCAATTTTATGCTTAAATTTATAATGTTTTTTATTTGAAATATACTTAAATGTTGTTAAGATCTGGAAAAATGAATGACCAAGATAAAACAAATGTATCCAATTCTCAAGGTTCAGAAGTTAAAATTGATAAAAAAGAAAATGAACAAATATCCCAAGAATCCTCCATAATCCCTTTTGATCCCGAAAATGGGATGAAGATGGATTTATGGTTGGGATATTTTAACAAAATTTTTTAAGAAAATAACAAAAATGATTTGTGGAAAATTAAAAATATTGCTAAATTTCTAAAAGGGTCAGCTTTAACACATTATATAAATAGTTGTTTAAATATTGATAATTTTGATGATTTATGTTGTATATTAACTGAACGATTTATTCAACCCAATATTTTTAATTTTTCTGACTTTTCACAATTGAAATTTGATTCAAAAAATGCTAAATTAGTTGATTATTTCCATCAAAAATTAAATTATGGCAGACAGTTAGGCCTTAATCCACAACTAATTTTAGAAGGTCTTACTGATGAACAGCCAACTCAACTAAAACAATTAGTTAGCATAAAAGCTCCTAATACCCCTACAGAATGGCTTACAATAACAACTAAACTATTAAAGATGGAAGATTTTTCAGAACCAAACCCAGGTAGGTGTAATGAAACTAAAATCAGAGTAAGGCAACCAGCACCTTTTACACCTAGGCATAATTTTAATTATAGATTTCAAAATTATTTTACTCCTCGAGCTCCCAATAATTTTAGACAAAATTATCATAATTCAATAAGGCCACGTCCCAATAATTACAATAACTATAATCATAATTTGCATTTTCAACAAAGATTACCACCTTCTCCATGTAGAATTTGTACACAAAAAGGTATTCCAAATGCTTATCATTGGACCCCAGTATGTCCTTTTCATCAACCCCAAATTATGACAAATGTTCCAATAACAGCCAATTTAACTTCACCTTGCACAGAAGTTCCTCTTGGTTGTTCTCAAAATCCTGGAACAAGAAAAAAATTCTCCTAATGAGGCCCTTGGCCAAGCACACTGATAATTATTAGTGTCCGGACACATATCAACTTTACCAAGTCTAGCTAACTTGGACAATGTTTATAACCCTTATAGTAATATAAATATTGTTATTGACACAGGATCCACTCTTTCAATTATATCTGCAGATATTGTAAAAAAACTTAACTTGACAAGAAAAAATGTAAAACCTATTAGAGTCAAACAAGTTCATGGAACGTTCCAATTAACCCAAATTTGTGACATATATTTAAAAATTGGCCAAATAAATAAGAAAATCAAATTATATATTATGGACAATCCTTTACCATATATCATTTTAGGACTGCCAGATTGTAGTTTATATAAATTAATTATAGATTGTGACAAAAATAAAATATTTCAAAATGGAAAAATTATTCCCAATTTGCATTTGAATAATAATTATATGTCTTTACATATTGTTGAAAATAATAACACTAGTGATAATAAGGTCAAGATAGTGAATACTTCAGAGGAAATTTTTCCACCTCTGACTGTAAATAAACTATCTGAACCTGTGTTATCTCTGGTGTCAGAATATTATCATGTGTTTGCAAAAAATAAATATGATGTAGGTAAAATAAGAATGAAGCACCCTAGAATAAGGGCTTATAGAACTTCTTCACAAAGGGCTTATAGAAACTCTGCTACTGATGAAATTGAAATAAATAAGCAAATTAAAAATTTGTTAGATGCAGGTTTAATAAAAGAATCTACTAGTAACTATTCCTCTCCTGTAACATTAGCATATAAAAGAGGTGAAAATAGAAAAAGTCGTCTTTGTATTGATTATCGTAAAATTAATTCCCTTTGAAAATTTGAGGCAGGGCCTCTCCCTAGAATAGATACCTTATTAGATAAATTAAGTACTTCTAAAGTTTTTTCAACTTTGGATATTGCATATGGATATTGGCACATACCCTTGCATGAACAAGATAAACATAAATTGGCATCTGTAACTACTGAAGGTTTATATGAATTTCAAGTCCTACCTTTTGACTTTAAAAATGCACCTGCAATATTCAATAGAACTATTCGTAGAATTTTAAATAAACACAAATTTTCAAATTTTGCATGTCACTATTTTGATGACATAGTAGTTTTCTCTAACTCATTAGAGGAACACTATGATCATTTAAAACAGATTTTTCAAATGTGTGAAAAAGAAAACATTAAATTAAAATTTTCTAAATGTGTGTTTGCTCAAGATAAATTAATTTCTGGTGTATGAAGTCAAAGAAGGATGCATTTCTCCTGATAATCATAATATTGAAAGTATTAAAAAATTACAACCTCCAAAAAATGTCAAGCAACTTCAAGGTTTTCTTGGCTCTGTAAATGTTTATAATAAGTTTATTGATTCTTATGCTAAAATAAGAGAACCCTTAAATAATCTTCTTAAAAAAGATACACCATGGCAATGGACAGAAGACTGTCAAAAGCTTTTGAAATGATAAAAAATAAATTGATTACTAAACCAGTATCATAACTGTATAATCCTAATTTACCTCTTCATGTTTTTTGTGATGCATCTCAGGTAGCCATAGGAGCTGTTCTAAAACAGCCTGACTGTTCTGGTAAATTACATCCTGTATCTTATCATTCAAGAACTTTACGATCTTATGAAAATTTTTTTTGTATAACTGAGTTGGAATGTTTAGCAATAGTAGATGATCTTGATAAATTTTATTATTATTTGCATGGGAAAAAAATTCATAATTCTTACTGATCATGCTACTCTTGTTTGGCTTAAAAATGTAAAAAAAATTAAGGGGAAGATTATTTCGTTGGTCTTTAAAATTAAGCATGTTTGATTATGAAGTTAAATATTTAAAGGTAACAGCTAATGTTGAAGCTGATATGTTATCAAGGCATCCTACTGCTCAATATCTCCAACATTCTGTGCATTTATTGGAATTAGATGAGATAAAACGCTATCAAAATTTAGACAATTTAGATGATACTAAATATAAAAATATTAATGATGTACTTGTAGTTAAAAAGAAAAAAATATTTAAAATCGTTGTATCTTTTTCTCTTAGGAGAAAACAAACAGCTCATGAACAATTTGGGCATCCAGGCACTCAAAAAATGATAAATTTAATTACTCCTCAGTATTATTGGCCCCATATTACTAAAGATATTGCACTTTTTGTTAAACATTGTGATATTTGTCAATTAAATAAAAAGAAAAAGCAAAAAAGATTTGGCCTTTTACAGGCTGTGCCCCCCACAGATCGTCCTTTTGAATGTGTTTCTGTCGATACTGTTGGTGGATTTAACTATTATAATTCAACTAAAAAATTTCTTCATATAGTAATTGATCATGCGACTAGATATGTTTGGGCCTTTCCTTCCAGAAATGAAAATTCTGAAACTTATATTAATATATTAAAGCAAGTTTTCCAAATTCAGGTTCCTTCCAAATTATTAACTGATAGAAATGGTGCTTTTACCTCATCTAAATTCAAACATTTCCTCAGAAATTACAGTGTCAAGCATCTGTTAACATCTTCACATCATCCACAAACTAATGGGAAATG
>JAPMOR010056879.1:16129-47069 GCA_026543865.1 Argiope aurantia | reverse complement strand
AACTATTCATATCAGTTGATATTGATGAAGAAAAAAATTTGCTATTTAAATAATTTCTCACTTAAATAATTTTGAAAGCA
The DNA here is from genome assembly GCA_026543865.1 of Argiope aurantia. NCBI lineage: Eukaryota > Metazoa > Arthropoda > Arachnida > Araneae > Araneidae > Argiope > Argiope aurantia. The sequence goes on along the minus strand of JAPMOR010056879.1, from coordinate 46,989 downwards.
ATGTCATCATACAACATCTTTCAATAAAAATTATAGCATTATATCCATGATTTTACTTTGAGAACAGTTTTAAAATATTAAAATCTTTTTCTTGAAATATCTAGGGAAAAACTCTTTATTTGCTAAGAGGGCAACAGAAAGAGAATTTTTTTTTTTCAATTTATTAAAAGTTTCTTATCATCACCAATATTTACCCTCTGGTAGCCAACTTTTTATATGATTAATTATGTGATACTTATGTTTTAACAAATTTTTAAATGCAATTGAAAATGCATACAAAACAAAATTTGTAAATTACATGCATTTTTTCCCTTTTAAGATAAGGGATGAAATTAGTCTTATTTTTCATCATCTTTTCATTTTTGAAATTCCTGCTATTGGAAATTGTTAGACATACCAAAATTTCATGTCACAATTTTTCCGAATATAACTCAATTTTCTAGTTTGTAATATTGCTAGGCTATACTTGTATTTTAAATACATTAATTTTTAATAACATATTCTTCAATTAATTTTATTTATATATGATTAATTTATCTAAACGAATAAGAAAAATATATATATTTATGAAAAAACCCCTTAAAAATTGATTTTTTCCAACACTGTGAAAACTTGCTTTCTAATGAATAGTCTTCTAATTAATGTAATACTTGAAAGAATTATAAACAGAAATATTAATTTAAACCAATATGGAACTAAAAAAAACATATAAAAATTCTATTGATTTATTGACACATTTTCATTATTTTTGTATTTAGAATTATCAATTATTTTAAATATTAATAAAGTGAAATCCAGTCGTTTTGCATTTGGATATAATTTTTTCTTAATATTAATAATTTTTTTTAAATGATAGAAATTAAATGCTAAATAAATTATTTAGAGCAACTTTTTTCCATTTGAACTAATCCTAAAATAATATATCTTAGTGAAGGAGAAATGAACACGGGAATTTTTTTAATAATGGCCAAAAATGTGCTCTATTATAAAAAAATCTATCCATCTTTTCTCTATCAATAATTAAAGAGATTGTATCTGTCTGCATATGCTTGCAATCAAGAAAGGCACAAGGATAAACAATTAAAGAACCAGATATACCGAACTTATAAGAGATATATTGGAAGTGAGGTATTTGTAATATATAAGATGGAAGCATGCATGTCGGAGTAATTTTTTCAGAATTTTAATGAATGAAGCTGAAGTAGAATTTTGGCGTTTTTCGCAATAACTATCTGAAATTTTAAATCTAAAAACAATTTCTTTACATGATTTAAAAATTTAAAATTTAAAACATTATCTTTGCAGATATATATTTAATTGCTGTACAGCTTTATTGTCTATTTTAAATTAATTCTTCAAAAAGAATTTTAAGCTTTTACTATTTTCCTGAAAGCTTATTGAATAGCAAATTTCACTGCTGTGAAGAAACTGAAATATTTTTTCGCATAAGTATTTCAGCCTGTTCAGATATTTCTTCCACTGATGATGATGAAGCTATAAAGATGCAGCTTATTTTTCCATGATAAGTAGGTTTCTGTTTTTATTTTACAAGTATTTAAATATGTGTATAAAAATTAAGTGATTCCATTTTGAAATAATTTCAAGAGTTTGTATTATCTGGTTTTGTGCTAATTGAAATTTAATTATTTCCATTTCAAATTTTAGGTGTAATTGTTGAAAACTCAGGGCGATACAATGAACACAATGATCAAAAATCAAAACCAAAGAGTCAAAAAGTAAGCACAATAAACAAAAAGCGAAAATACTTCTAAAATTATACTTATTACCATCAAAATTTGAAGCTTAAAACATACCAAAACTCGAGACTTAAAATGTTTTATTGAAGAATGCTTAGTTGTAGCAATTATTTATACCGTTGAAAATATTATCTGTTATTGACAACAAATAATTCAACAAATTAAATTATTTCTTAACTTGCTTTGAAAATGTTTTAGTAATCTCAGTATTATTTATTAAATATACTTCATAAGTAGATATTTGTAAGTAAAGTTAATTTTATTTTTATTTATTAAATATTTTGTTTTTCATTATTTAGTAACTGTTTATTTTTCTTTTTCTTTTTAACCCTTTCTAGGGCTGTGGGAAATATGCTTCCCATCAAATTTATCAATCAGTGTATGAAATTATGTAGGCTGACATAAGTTCTGATATTTTTTTTTGGTTAGTCTGATAGATACTTCAGTTCTTTATCTCAGACAAAATGATGTGTCTTGATTTGTTACTTAATTATTAATTAACCAAATTAATTAGTTAATCAAATTAAATTTATCTAATAAGCTAAATGAATCCCTTTTCTTATGCTAATTTCAAGCCTAAAAATATTTTATAATAATATGACTGGAAAAAATGGTCCTTTAAAGGGTTAAAGCAACTCGAGAACTACTTTCGAGAATCATTACTACTTTTACTCCTTATAATTTTTAACTGAGTTTAAAGATATGGAAGTACGAATCTTCTTTCAGCTTTGTACTCCATTACAGCAGGAGAACATTTCGCTCTTGACGTCTTATATAAAATTCTCCATCCCGTAAGTCCTGCAATTTTCCAATCGAATAGGGTCTAGAGTTCTGAACTGTAGAACCTGAAGTTGAGACCTTACCATAAGGACACCCAAATAAAGAACCGTTGAAAAGTATTTGCTGTAAAATCATCTATATTTTCATTCCAAATGAATAAAAAATACTAAAATAATCCAATTATATATTTTTATTAAAACAAAATACATTTTTTTTTAAAATGAAAGTTCAAAAACTAAACCTTAAAAACTGTTGTAGTATAGCAAATTAAATATATTATGCCATAAATTTTCATATAATATTGATACAAAAAAATTCAATGTATGAGCATATTGAATTTATTGAATCAACAAACGATTGTTATTAAGAGAATTAATTAAAAATTATTATGATTTTTAAGAATATTTAAGATATTTTCATTAAATAAATAATTTTTTTCGTTTTAATTTCAAATTACTGGCATAATTATGAGCGTTCCATTCTTTGGATAGTCTAATATAGTTAGTGTCTAATATAGTTAGTGCTTATAATATTAATATGAATCCATATTTACCTCGAACATTAGATCCATTAGATACTTCCAGCACACTAAGAAAAAATATCAAGAATTTGAGAAAACCTGAACAAAAATTAAGTGCCTTAACCTTCATTATTTCCATACACTTATTAAAAAATGCAGTTCTCTATAGTTACAAAAAATGCATCTTAAAATAAATTTTACAAAATTATGTAAAGAAATAATCAACCAACCTCAATATTTCAAAGAATTTATTAAAAAGTAATAGCTTGATGGAAAAATTGGAATTTAACTCCATCAAGAAAGTAAAAATCTCATTAAAATTTCATTTACCCCAAATCTTTTAATCAAACAAAAAATAAAATACAATAACTTAAAAATAAGTACATGGAATTTCAATTAATAAATAGGTAGTACTTCATTTATAGGGTTAAAAAATTGCTTTTCATCACAACAGTTTTTAAAATGCATTGTGTATTTTAATTAAAAATACTTTTAAACATTATTAAAAATGAAAATCTCTTTAAAAATTATATTTTTGTCTTTCGAGAAAAAGGAGCTATGTTTTTTTTTTAAATATCTTAACTCTTTTATTTCATCTTTTGCGTTTTAATTTTATTCAGAATGTATATTTTATGTAATACAGTAACATAATACAGTATAATAAGTTGCATTACTTGTGTACTGCAATATTTTCCATTTTTATAAAACAGTTAATAGTAAATATTAATATAAAAAAATGTTTCAATAAATAACTCTGTTCCTTCAAGATGACATATAAAATTGCATTTCAAACATTTAATCATATATTTCAACTAGCTGAAAAGTATAGCGGCATAGCAATTGAAAATGTTTGCTTGTTTGGTTTGGATCAATATTCATTTCTTATTATATATTATTAGTGTTATTCATACACTTATAAATTTATTAATTTTTCCTTATTAGGCAGAATTCCGTGTAATCAATTTACATGCTTTCTTACTCAATTCAAGTCTGAAATAGATGCTGTTGTAACAAAATAAATAATTTGGTAATAATAATTTTTTAATCTCTTTATAGAGATTATGAAATACAAAGAATATTTTATTAAACTTGGAATATTACATGCATGCACATTTGGAAAATTTCTATCAACATCTTTCTGAACAATTTCCCGAAAAGACAATAGAAAGAAGCCAAGTTAAAACGCCATAATAATGTAATAAAATCATTGAAGATCATATTGAAGAATTAATGTCTTATCTGATTCCCAAAAATCAATTCCAAATCCATTTTGAAATCCGCAGTTCAAATTATTTTTATTCGTTGATTAATTTTTGAATATAACAGAATTTTTTTTTAAATTTTATAGATAAGATAACAATCAAAATTTTGCAAGAAAGAATAATATTTATTTTTTCAATTTTAATTCATATTTCTTAATTAAAGAAGTTACTTTAATTACAAAATTGCTTTACATTTAAATAGAAACTGCATACAATGTAATATCTTTTGTATTTGTATTTATATGTTACATTACGATTCTTCAAAAATAGGAATTAAAAAATCATATTAAAGATTTTATTAACGCTCGGGCTAAAATTACTAAAAATGCCTGTTTTTGATCATTATTTTACATTAGTAATGTACTCTAATATGTCCATCCATTATCTAATTTATATTTACTAATTCACCTATTTCTTATTCACTAATAAAGTGTGATATATATATATATATATTTCCATTTTAATTAAAACCTAATAAATATTCAATACCTAAGGAGAATTCACTTTCATTCACAATTTAAAATAAAACACTCAATTATCTCAGTGGAAGTTTAAAATTAAAAAAAAAAAAAAACCTTTTTTTTACAAAAATTGTCTTAATTCAGTTTTATCAAGAATAATAAATCACTAACTCATTTGAATCAAACTCTCGTACTTGCGCAATAATTTTTATAAAAATGCCCCAATTATTGGAAAAGAAAGGAAGGAATTTATCGATGCGCTGAAATGTTTTTGATATTTCATTTAATTCAATTACTCAGAAGCCTTTAAAATCTATGGATTTTCGATTAGTTATGTTTTTATTTGTTGGTACATGAATTAAAAAAAGTCTAATTTAGTGTCTCTATGTGATTTGAATAAAGAAAACCAATGTATGTATTTTTTTAAATCAATTAATGCTGATATTATAGCTGATTTAAAAGTTCATAACAATTTTTAAATCTAAATTCTTTACAAAAAAAATGAATATGAGTAAATACAGGGTGTTTTTTTTTTAAACTGACGTTACTGAGAGACCCTGTAGCTCGAATTATCAGACGCAAACCACCAAATTTAGTACGAGGACTATTGACGATATGGAAAAAAGCAATCCGCGAAAAAAAAAAATGTAGTACGAAAAGTTGCCGATAGGGGAAATGCTGCGTTTTTTATCTGTATTTTAAGTTTAACTGCACGATAAAATTTGAAAAAGCTACAGTAAACAGATACATGAATAACAAAGATTTAAATTATCCACAAATGTGCTTTATTCGAAAAAAATAATAATAACTTTTGTAAATGATTACAAATAAAAATTAAAAATAAAAAAAGAGATTCTATTCGACTTTCTTTTTATTCTTTGTCTTAGAATCGCTTTTCCGGGGAAGATATCGGCTATTTTCGAAATGACCTCCTTTTTCTTAGACTAAGCATTGCATTCTGTACACCGTACTCTCTAAATGCAGCATTTCAGGAGGGATGCTCATAACAGTAAGTGCTATGTTTTCCTTTAAAACTGATCAGTTTGAGACTACACTAAGATAAACCTTAGATTTTAAATAACCCCAAAGAAAAAAAGGTCCAGTCGGGTTAGATCCGAACCACGAGGTGGCCATACAACACGAAAACTGCACCTACGTACTCTTTCTTCAGCAAAGTGATGACGCAACAGTTGCTGTACGGATGTACCAATATGTGGAGGTGCTCTATCCTGCATAAAGACAATTTTATCTAAGCATAGCCTATGCTGAATCTGTGGGATAACAAAAACTACTCAGCATATCATGATATCTTTGAGCGTTTACGGAGCAGGTCTGCGGTCCTACTTGGATAATAGTCTCTAAAAGTATGGTACGATGATAAAATCTGTTGTAAAACCACACCAAACAGTTACTTTTTCAGAATGGAGTGGGATTTCTTAAAATGCATGGGGTTGTTCAGATGCCCAAATTCTAGAATTCTGAGTGTTAACAGTCCCATTCAAATAAAAAATGGACCTCATCACTCCACAGAATTGTCCAAGACCATGCCTCGTCAACTTCCATCCTGACAAGAAATGTCAAAGCAAAGTTTAATCGTAGATCATATTCTGTAAATTTTAATTCATGCAAAAAGATAATTTTATATGGATAAAATTGAAGAATTTTTCTTTAAACTTTCCATACTGTTGAAGCACTAACATCCAGTTGTCTGGCAACTCCACGTGAGCTGTTATTACCAGATTTTCTCGTCTGAGTTCTTTCAACGATTGCAATAGCAACATCTGTGATCGTGTTTTTCGATACCGGTTTCCAGCCTCTATCAGACGAGAGAAGCTTTTTTTTTTTCAAATATTTCAATCATTGCTTTTACTGCATTAATTGAGAGAGGTCCTTTGCGTAAATTGTTCCGACTTCTAAATTCAAGAAGAGTAGCAGCTGCATTGGATTGATTAATATAAAAGAACTTCACAAGTAATTCACGCTTTGCTAAAGTTAGACGCATTTTATAAATCAACTGATACTTGAAATTATTTTCAATGCTCCTCTTCTTTTTTATACCTCAAAATACTGGAGTTGGTGCCGACTACGATTGTGAAATTTCCCCTCTGTTTTATGCAAAATTTTAGCTGTCTTAAAGTGTAAAGTGCCACATTTTCTCTTATCGGCAACTTTTGGAACTACATCTTTTTTCGTGGATTCCTTTTTCCCATGTCGTCAATAGCCCCCGTTCAAAATTTAGTGGATTTGGGGCTGATATTTCAAACTAAAAAGGTCTTTGAGAACTGTCAGTTTAAAAAAACACTCTGTGTATCTTCATAATAATTTTCTACAAACAAAAAATGTTTTAATAGATCTACATTCACATTATTTCGTTAAATCGAATAGAATGTGTTTGAATATTCAGTTATCCTTCAATAAATCTATCAAAACAAAATTGCGTTTTCTTTCAGCTTTATTTACAGAATGGATAATATATAATGTATGGATAGTAATAAAATACGTAGAATACTTATATAATTGTTTTATATAAGCCATCAGCATCCATACACCTATTTGGAAACAATTTTTAAATATCTTATTCATATATGCAATTGGATGTGATAGATAAAATAGTGCTATGAATGTTTAAAATGTGCCTTTGGTTAATGTATATTTCTATTTGAGTTTTGACATGCATTTTTGTATTAATTAATTTATTTCTTTAAGATTAAATTTTCGAAGGTTTGAAATTTAAAAACATTTCAAGTTATCTTTAAAGTAATAAAAATTTCGCTTTAAGCTTTAAGTTTTAAGGAAGGCTGAAATCTTAATAGCGAGTTTTGAACTGTCATTTGCATATTTATGTCAAAATATGAAATATATATACATTCACTTAAATTGCTTCCATTCACTCATCAGATAAAATGGGGATATAAAATGAATTACAAATTCAGAAAAAATAAATTTTTCACCACTTTGCTTTTATGTGGGGATGTGCATTAGTTTTAAAATGCCTCGTATTTTCTTCACTTAGTTTACTGAGTAAAAGCCAATAGTGTTGCTACTCATGTATCAAACCCAATCACTATTGATAATTTAATATAAAATTTAGCGAATATAATTGATTTTACATCTCAGAGCTTTTGCAAAAAGCATGTTTTAATTCATTTTCGAAATTCTTAATATTAATACTTTTTATTTATATATCTTATTTATGTATAAATATTTTACTAAAAAATCTTTACATCCAAATACTTTCTTTTGAAAAAGCGCAGTTTAATTTTTTGAAAATGTTTTATTAATTTATATTAATTTAAAGTCTCTACTCTTAATCAGAGATATAGAAAATTAAATTATTTTTTTATTTAATTTAATATCCAATCTGTATATAATTTTCGTTTCACAATTAGTATAATTAATTGAAGAAATGCAGTACTAAAATAAAATGTCTAAAAGCCTTTATCGAAGATAAATATCGAAAATATTTTGCTATTTAGTGTAAGTAAAAAATTCCGCACTTTGCAAAATTCTTAGAATTTTAATTAAATCACTTATTATATTTGATTTTTTATGAAAATAACTTTCAAGCTCTTGTCCTGTAATATTTAATATTTTCTTTTTCAGACTTCTGCTTACATTTTAAAATATTTCAATTGAATCTCTTATGTATTTTTGAAAGAAAAACTAATCCAGTCTTTGTGAATCTTATTATTTAGAAAGCTTCAAAAAAGAAATTCACCAGGAAAACTTATTAAATCAAATGCAAAATATTTTTTTGGCTTCATTAATTTAGAACAAACATTAAAATTGCTTCTTCAATACATATATATATATTTCATTATTCAAGTTCAGATACATAAGTTATACATCTTTTGTGGGCGGCATTAGAAAATGTCATATGAGGCAATTCAATGTTCCATTTCCATTTTCAATTAATATTTTTGCGCTAATTTTCATAAACAAGATTTTTTCGCTTATGTCATGACTTCAATAAAATACTAGAGCCTTAGTGGGTTAGTGGTAGTGTCTCGACTTCGGAACCGAGGGGCTTCAGTTTTGAGACTTGATTCCACCGAACGTGTACGAGGGTCTGGTGCACCATAAACATCCTCCCGCTGGTGTGGCGTGATGTGGAATGGGGAGTGTCAGCTCAGGTACCGTCCTCGCCATCTGACCGCGATTCAAAATTACAAGATCCGTCCCAAAATAGCCCTAATGTTGCTCTAGAACGGGATGCCAATATAACTATACTATACTAATCAATAAAATATTCAAATATTTCAGAAGCTTTAAATGCATTATAGTTCGAGAAAATAATAATTGACAATCTTTAAAAACAATCTGTTTCTTTTGTGCTGGGTTCTAGTCACTTTGTATTAAATTTCCAGTTTTATGAATCATCGGTAAAGGGGGAAAATATCATCAGTTCTAAAATGTTTTAGAGATTGTGAATGAATATTGTTATTAGAATACTTTCAAATTTATTGCACTCAAGTAATATTTTCAATCACAGTGTAAATTAAATATATTAAAGTAAAACTGAATCCTTATTAAGAAATTTGGAGTAAAAATTTTTAAATAATATTTCTATTTTCATTCGAAAATTTTATTCTCCTTTTTTAAATATTTTTTTTTAAATAACTGTTCTTTTTTCGATATGAAAAGTGCACCAATAATAAACTTTTTCTTCCATTAAAAGGGCATCTACATTGCATTTTGAGAAATCGCATCTTCAAAAAAAATGTACATGCTATAAACAATTCTTGAATGCATATATTCCATTAACATCAATTCATTCTTCTCTTAGCATAATATATGATCGTTAACTTTCTAGAAAGTTGAACTTACAAAGCGCATTTTGAATAAAAAGTAAGACAAACTTAAAAAGTTTTGAAATAAGATTATTTTTTGACTAGGAAATGGTCTCTAATGCTTCTCTTAATTAAAAACATTTCAAAAGCATATAAAAAATAATGAGGAAGCCAAAAGTATTATTTAAAAAAGTTAACAACTTGGTTAATCTCATTAGGTCATGATAATAGCGAAGACAACAAGCGCATTATATGTTAAAATAAAAGAAAAAGATTAAACCTATTCCAGAGAGAAGAGAACAAAATTTAAAAAAAACTCATATTTGCTTTTTGCCCTCCACCTCTTTTTTTGCTTGATCGAGCATAATACTTTGTTCCAACGGATGCAAAAACGTTGAAGACAATTCTGTTTATATACAAGATACAAACAAGCGAATAAAATAACTCAAAGGATGTAATTCTTTGTTTATCATGGTTTTTAACTACAAATTACTTTTTTTTTTCTTTCGAGAGAGTATCTGGTAATTAAACATCGATTTTAATGGGCGGGGAAATGTTGTATGCAAAATATGAGTTTCTAGAAGAATGCAAGTTTTAAGGTATCCGACTATATGTTGAAAACAATGGTTTTAGATCACTTTCATGAAAACATTTTTAAATAGTTTTTGTAGACTATACCTTTCTCTTTGCAAATCCTCTTATCAATTTTTCAAGGTATGTCAGAAAAAAAAGTTACATTAGATATAACTCTGTTTAAAAGCAAAATCAAACTGGAAATAATATTCCTGAACAGAAATTGGCTTTAACATTTTGGTTTTTATACATATATTATGGTAAATGCCAAATATTATGAGATTTAGAAAAAATTGAATGTTTTGGACAGATTAAGAAACTAGAAAGAAAAATGTACAATGTATATATACAGCTAAAAAGAAAAATGTACAATGTAATTGTCCAAATAAAAAGAAAAATGTTAAATTGAATAAGTCAGATTATTGACCCTCCGACCCTCCCAAAGGAGCACGGATAAAAATTACTGAATGACCGCACCGCCGCAACAGCAACACTGGTGGTGTATTTCCTCCAGGGTGGCTAGAACCAACCACCATGCCGGGAGCATAATCTCCATTTCGAGATGTTCCACCCCGGAACCAACCTATTACTGCATCGATAAATTGTAAAACGACTGCTTAAACTTATCAGAAGCAACTTGCAAGATGTGCAAAATAGTATGGTTGCAGTATTTTTTTACTATTACATTGCCATTACATAAAAGGTGTTGATAGTTAGTGCAATAAAGAGTTCCATTAAAGAACTCTATGGTTTTAAAAAATCTTTTTGAGTTAACGTTATGACTTTGGTCCGATCAGTTAATTTTAACGAAATCAGTAGGTTATCAAATTTTATTCACACCAGTTTCAGTTTATTTTCTCGACGCTACGTATTATCTCGCGTCATTGACTTTGAAGTCACAGAAGACATTCATTCCATAGTGCAGAGCGATGGCGAAGGCTACAGTAAAAGGCTTATTGTGTTAGCTGGCTTATAGAAACTGGATCTTTTACCAATGTACGGAGAACCTACGGATAAAATCATTCATCAATGGCTATGCACGTTGAAAGAAAAAGGAAGCGTGTTAAATTAAAAGTCGTCTAGTAGGCCAAGAATGTCTGAAAAAAAAATGTCAATAGAATCCGTACTTCATGTCAACGAGGTACGAAAAATTCTTGTATTGGGAGCAGTGGATGATTCGGCAATAAGTGGACTGTAAGGGGAGGACCTATTTCTTGGCCTCTAAGATACTTGATCGGACTCCGTTAGACTTTTCTTCTCGGAACATGTCAAGAAACTCGTTTACTCTGAAAAAATTCAAGAATCTATCTCAGGCAATCACTTGTGTGACAAACATCACTCCAGACATGCTGGACAGGACATAGAAAGAGGTTGAATACATTGGATGTGTGCTGTGTCACAAACTGAGCATATTGAAACACTAAACGGAAAATTTTGATAAATTAACCTTAAAGTGCATATATATTGCATTAACCTTATTTTATGATTTGATTTAAAAAATTTGTGTCAAAGTCCTGGATAACTTTTATGGGCACTCTGGGTAAGCAAGCAGAGATTTTCAAAGACACAATACAATCCCAAGTTATATAATCGACAGGGAGTTCCAAAATAGCCTGCTTTCTGCAGCTCTGATTATTTACACACGTGATTTAATTTAATTATGGTTATAAAGTTCTATTAACGATTTTAAGGAGTTCAATATTATGATAAATAATATTTTCTTGTTTTTGATAGATTTCAAATGATCTCGTAATTTATGCCTATAAAATACATGTTTTTTTAAAAATATTTTATGAAAACCACTTCTTATTTAAATAGGGTTCATCATACTCATATATCTAGATATCGCATAAAAATTGAATTGCTCTCTTTCTCTGAAATTTCTTTAGAAATAAGTGAGAAATTTTTGAAAATACAACTAAAAATATTTTAGTATTTGTATGTAGAAAGAGTTAAAATTTATTATTAATTTCCTCACTTTTTCCGGTATATTTTGCCTCGTAATTTAAAAAAATCATTCGTAGAAAACACTCATTTCTTTAAATAATCAATAAAATGGTATCATTTAGATTTACTCGTGAATTGAATATGCAAGATTTATCGAAACAAATTGTCACTAAATTGGCAAATGATTATGAGTTCAAGTTATAATTTTGGCATAATATTCGATCTTATTAGATGCTCATATTAAATTCATATTAAAAAAAAATAATTTTATCATTTTCAAAAAAATATATATCAAAAAACAGTGGTAAATTGTAGATACTAACGTCGCATATTATTTTCCTATATGTTCTAGATTGTATTAGTAATAATAGACACACCCGCAGATTAATTATATTATAGCCACTATTACTTTACGATTTCCTAACTAATAATATCATAGAATAATTTTATTTTTCAACTGCATGTAATATTTACATAGTATATACAACTGCATTTTCTTACAGAAAGTTTCTTACATTGGTTTCTGCAATGAAACATAAAGCATAGATGATTCAATTCCGTTAAATTAGTTGAAGGAAACGAATGCACCAGATAAAGTGTACACCAGTATATTGGAATTTATAATAGCACTGCAATACTCTTGCAAGATGAGCATCGTCTATCGATTTTATAGCTAGTTTCCTGTGATGAATCGCTTTAATTATTCTGTGAGATTTGAGGATTATATATGAGATTGAGATTGCTTGTTATTGCCTCTGTTAAGCTAAAATAGCTCCACCTATAATATTTTGTTGTTTTGATACTATGGATTATACATTAAATTTATGTTGCATATTTTAACTGCTACACTTTTCTATTAACATAATTCATTGATAAGGAACTTTCTGAAAAATTTACCCTTGTCGTTTCTGCTCACTCAAATGCAGGGACATACCTTGTCTCTTTACCGGCGGTGGCCTTAAAAACTCCATTTATTATTTTCTATTTCGGATGTTTTGGCAGGACGAGGTCAATGTTCCAAGTAAATTTGAAATCATATGCTTATTGCTACAGTGCAATACTGTTTATAAGAACATTTATATTTGTAATGATTATCTATATTTTATCTTTTCTAAAATTTTATTCTCTTATTTGGGACTTTTCCTACATATTGATTCTTCACAGCTTTTCCTTCAAAGTACATTATTGCTAATAATTATGATTCACATATTTTTACAGAAACTTTCATTTTTGTACTACAATAAACAGTATATAAATGCTTTGTGAATATTGGGAAAAATTGTATATATACATATATGCATAGATAATTAAATATATACATATATGCATAGATAATAAAATATATACATATATGCATAGATAATTAAATATAAACAGATACGCATAGATAATTAAATATATACATATATCGATAGATAAGAAAATATTTTAATTCTTGCTATCAATGGTAGAAGGCTCTTATCAGTATACATTTTAATTCGAATTTATATATAACTCCATATTCGAATGTATATATAATTGACGGTTTTCTACATCGGTAAGTATATATCTGATATTATAACCAAAAAAAAAGGATTTTTTCTGATGCTAAAACTTCTAATATGTATGCCAGGAAGTGTTACTTTTCAGCAAAGTTTATACCTCAGCTCGAAGTTGTCTGGTTTCTTTATGTATATTGCTTTTCTTCCTGATGGCACTTTGCTTTCTGGAAGACTTAATACCCTATAGTAATATCTGCTCTATTATGCATGCCACATTTGTTTACATGCTTTATCAGTAGAGAAGAAGCTCTAAGCAGAATGGTCGTGGTATTTCTTGGAATATTTTTCCTTAAGTCGAGTGGTTTTAGTGATAAGCGGGATGGAAAGTGATTCTGATTTCTCTATCCCCTGGGTATGATATATATATAAGTTGCTATTCTTGACACAAGGTCAATGCCATTTCCAGGTTATCCGAAGACGTGATTATATAAATGGATATAGTTTACTCTCTTATTCAACTGCTTTCTCCATATTTATTAAATAAACTGTTTATTTTTGAGGCATTGTGATAAAGTTTGATTTATTTCATTGGTTTGAAATGTCATTTTTTCTTTTAATATTGCATTTTAATATTAATAAATCCTATTTTAAAAACTATTGATTGCTGAAAAAATTCTATTCATAAATAAGTTAACAATTTCTTTTTTAATTATTATTTTGAAAGTATTATTTTAAATATACCTTCTAATATTCTTTATTTAAAAAATTATAAACCAAGGTTCTTGTGATTTTTTTAGCTATGTGTTCTAAAATTCTTTTGCATTGATTAACATTAATTTTCTAATCGTTACTCTTGCTAAATTTCTTAAAATAACATTTTCTTTATTTTTCTTTTTTATAAAAGACCTTTTGAGTTTTGAATAAAATAAATCGTGAAAAACTGTTTGATTTTATTAAGGAAATAATCATGAAAGAGCAATAGATTATAAAATTAATAATTAAGAAATAAATCTCAAGCAGCCTTTTTATATAATATTACAAGGTCTGAATTTTATATTAAGAATTGCTTTGTACTTTTTAATAAGATTAATGAGTTAAATACATCAACCCCTTTATAATTTCATTAAATGAATTATACCAAATAAACATTGAAATAGAAATATTGCCTTTATAAGTAACAATCAAAAACTGTGAATTTTTTTGAAATATTATTTACAGGCCTTATTTACTGTACATTTTCCCGGAATTTTTATTTTAAGCTCAGGCGTTTTAGGCTTAGACCAAAGAGTACTCCTTATGCTAGTATTCGCGGTGACATATTTCTTATTAATGGCTATCCTTGTAGAAATCTTCGAAATAATATTAATTCATTATTTAAATACATTTTGAAAATCTTAAACACTAAATTTTTAATTTTATTCTAAAACATTCTATTTCTATTAACGTGTCAGACATTAGAATTCATTTATATAGCTACTTTTAAATTAGCTTACATTAAATTTACTTTTTCCAGGAAGCCCAGTTTTAAATTTTATAATTTCATGTCTTTTCTGTATTTTAAATATTTAGGTATAATATCTGACTCGCATTTAAATTGGACTTCACATTTTATTTTATATATTATAAAACATGTCGTCTAACATCATATTTCAAAAAGGGATATAAATCTTGACTTGAGAACACAGTCCAATATTATTAAGTAATGGCGCTAATGCATCATGGAGAGTTTACTTTTCTATAGTGTTTATAGACGAACTAACTAAAGAACAAATTAGAAAGCTGTAAACCATTCAAAAATGTATTTAATATGATGAAGTGAAGCGAATTCCACTTCCCCAATCACAAATTTGAGTCCCCTCCTGGTCATGCACAATCATTGGCATAAAGTATTAGCAATTAAAAAAAAATCGTAATTCTTCAAAAATTAACAAATTCTGATTTTGAGCTGTACAGCGATGAATACAGAAATGATAACAACATTTGATTCACCTTGTATAATGTTTTAAATATTATATTACACCTGGATCAATGTTTTAAGCTTACATCTTACGGCGCTTCTTTCAGAGATATTTATAATTGATTGTGAGTGGAGTTGTCTTTGGAGAACGTTTATAAAGTAAATATTTTTACAGACAATCATTCATCAAATCACTATTTTTCAGGCTAAAATCTTTGCAATTAATTTTGTGTTTAAATCGACATAAAAGAATCTTTTACGAAGTAAGTATTTTTTTCTGCATCCATCAAAGTTTCGAATGGCTCCAAATAAAATCAAATTTTGTTCTAATTATGTAAAACATATTATTGTTGTCGCAGTGATATCATAGGCATTTTCTTGGTGCAAAAACATATAAATAAACCCAGACATTGACACAACAAATTAATTTTCAAACTTAGCTGAAGGAACAAGGAATCGTATACTGTTTCCGCCTGATTTTAATTTTTAAGAATATGTTCAGAACCAAATTTTTAACAAGCTGAAATTTTTTCAGTTGTTTCAGAAACTGAAAAATTGTTAAAGAGTACCATATCAAGCCACGGTCTGATTTGGCATAATTCTGAAATGTCGATTCTTAACAAATATTTCAGTATTTTATTACTGGTATAACCCTTTTATTACTTGTCTTAACTGATTTCATGTTTCTAAGATTTCCTTTTGTTTTCGTTCAAATAATGGTATATACTCATCGTATTCTCATAGCATTTATATTAATTTAAAACATAAAGTATTATTTAATAATTTTTTGAAATAAAAAGGGTTATATGTTAATTCCCTTAGGGCTTACATAATGAAGACAAGTGTTCTGAGAATTAAATAAAAACAATCTATTGAATCATTTTTTATATATTGGTTGGTAAGACTAAGAATTATTCTTCCAAGGTTCATAACGCGTTACTAAATTATAAAATGATTAAAACTATTTTCTACTAATTGAATTGGCATAAATAAAAAAATATCTAATATCTGGAGAAATTTAATAAATATTAATTTTTTATTTGTTTTACTTTTAAAAAATACCTATTTATTTTTATTTTCAATGTAACTCACTTCATGAAAAAAAAGACATGTTGCATTTTAGATTAGGATACTATTTTTTATAGATGTATACTGTCATCAGAACAATGCAGATGCTGAGAGATAAAATTTTTCTACAAACGTTTCTGTAATTTTTTACAACACGAGTATAAATGTATCGTTATATTGTGCACTATATTGTTAGCAATTAAAATAGAACTATTATGATTTATTACTAATCAAAATATGAGCACGAATTTCCAAAATAGACATTTGTTGCCATATTTATATAATGTATACATTTCTATACTGCATTTCCCTATATTTTATTTGCGTAATCATCTAGCACGCATCCAAATGTAATTGCAATGATATCCAAAATGTAAATAAGAAACAAGATTCTCATATGTATTAAAAACATATATAAATGCATTTCTTAATATAAAATAATACAAAAAAATCTTTATCATTTGAAGAATAGCCAATGCAGCCTAATCATCTGCTTTATAGAAGTAGAGTTAGAAATCCTTAAAAACTACTGTTTTTTCAAGATTTTTTTTTTAAAAATCTGGTTATTAACAAGATCTCATAATTCACTGATAACACTTTTGTGGGTGATGCAGTGGCGGCTCGTGCTATATGTTCAGTGGTTCAGTGAACCCCCTAAAAAATAAATACCTGGTGAAGTTTATTACATCAATATTAAACAACTATCTATATTACTGTTTTGGTTTATTTTTAGTTATAGCGCCTTTTAAAGAACGGGGTAAATCATTTCAAACACCGCTCCTATAGCATCGGGGCAAAGATGCGCAAATTGGAGCTCTGAACCTCCCAAGTATAATTTTCGCTTGTGCACGTGATAAAATCGGAAAGCATGATTGGCTAATCCGAGCAAAAACTATTGAACTTGTCGCTAAAGGAAAATTTAGCGACAATGGGAATAATTTTTCCCCATTCCGATGACAGGGAAAATATTTTACTTTGTACATTTGAAGATCCAAAACCTCCCCTTTCAGTATAAAGGGAACTGTTATTCTCTGGAATGTAGTTTAGGGGGTTTAAAGGAAATTGAGAACAGGTTTTGACTGGAAGGACATTCTAGACAGAATGAATTTTTTGTTTTTTTCTTTCTTTGTGCATCTATTTTAGTAGCGAGTGACGAATAGTTATAAAAGTTCTTTTAGAATTATAAGCATAGTATTAATATATTTAGCCATGAATGCAGTAAGATTTCTTTTGGGAAAAAATATTTCAAACTTCTGAAGCTGCTATTAACTGTCCCAATGACAACCGCAGAAGCTGAAAGATGCTTTTCATCTTTAAAACGGATTAAAACCTTCCTGAGGAGTACGATGGATGAGGAAAGACTCAATGCTCTTGCAATATTGTCTATCGAAAAAGAAATGATTTCTAAAATGGAGGACTTGAACGAAAGGCTTATAGACAAATTCGCTTCAAAAAAAGAACGAAGGATGGACTTTACATACAAACTTTCAGCAGCTGTTGCCAAAGGAAATAAGGAAACCTGATATTTATTTCGCTGTGAGTATTTTTTAAACAGTTTTTTTACAATTTATAACTTCTTACATTGCTTTTAATATGTATCTATGCTTTAAATCTAATGCTCATAATACTAGAAAACCCGCTAAAGTAGTCCCTATGTTTCAGTAATATATTGTTTTTTAACTAGTAAACTAATACAGTAGCGTGGTCAAGATTTCAGTTGGGGGTGGAGGGGAGATACAAGCAGATTTGCAATGGAGATCATCATATAAAGTATTTAAAATTTTATAATTTATGTTTTAATGCTAAGTTAAATTATTTAATCATCAGAATATTACTAATTAAAAGCCATTAATTATTATTTTTTTTTTAAAATTTCAAAAACGTAGCTTTCAGGACGGTCAGCATGTCCCCCCCCCCGCCCAGCTACTCCAGTGAACTAGTGAACCCCCAACCCAACTGGTCACGAGCCGCCACTGGGGTGATGCAATACTAATGGGTATCCATTACACAATGTCAAACTATTGTAAGTATTTAAAAGGATTTTATATCCTCACTATCAGAAGAATGTGGTTTATGGTTGCAAATTTTGATAAATAAGCTCTATTTTATATTAAAGGCATGATAAAAACTATAAAAAATATTCAGAATGACTGCACATTTTAGCACCCATATAATTTTACAGCTAAATATCGATAATGTGTTAATTTTTTGACGTATTTAAATATTTTTCAAATAATTAATACTTTTTATACGCTATTTTGCTATTTTCCTTCGTTATCTATCTGTGCACATTAAATTTCATTTCGTAAAAAAATCATTACTCGTGAAAACACGTTTTAGTAATCAATATTTGACAGCAGTCAGCATGAAGTTCAGAACAAAAATCTATTATAATGTACCTTTTTTTTTTTTACTTTGTATTATATCGTACACAATATTTGCGATAATTTTACTACACTGGCTGCACAAAATTTATATATTAAATCTCAAAAATCTATTATTGCTTTTTGGGTATTGACATTTGTTCGTATAATTTTTAAGTTGATTAAATTTAAAATTTAAATAATTTCTAATTTAAAATTAATTAAATAAAATATAATTAATTTAAGTTAGCTTTAATTGATTTAATGAATTAATATCAACTTGTTCATACCATTATTTTTATCAACTTGTTATTAATATTAAAATATGACGAATTTAATTTTATCATTATGAGCATTTAACAGAAATCATAGATTCAAGGATCTAAATTCTTTTATATTCGCTTATCATTTTGCAACACCTGGGGGAATGAATTTCCGTCCCGGTTAGGGGAAACCAATGTATTAAAGGAAGATAAGAAAGAAAAACAAACCATACACAACCCGAAAGTGTCCCTTTCCATGTTCCAAAATAAACACAACAAAATAAGTGTTGCTGGAGATGACAATTCTGGATCTTAATCCAACGTAACACTGACGGGTGTGTTGATGCGTAGATGCTTTATTTCGCTAGAAATGATTTCGCAACACAAAGAAAATGTATGCTTTCGAACATTTTCTTTCGTTTGGATGCCAAATGACTTTTTCCCATCGACAATGATATAAACTTCCATCATCAAACTTAGATGTCGGCGATGTTTCTTTCTTTCCCTTTTCTTCCTTTTTCCTACTGTAAGCAATGTTGTTGTATTTCTTCCCCGAAATAGTGAATAGAGAACCATAGTTCTTTTTACTTTTAGTAAGGATGTCTTATTTGCAAAGAAAAAGGCACACAATTATTTTCTTTAGCTGAAATAACTGGTGTTATTTTCCAAAGTTTCGGCTTACTTTTTGCTTGAGTTTCAAATGTTACTTCTTGTTTGAAATAGTTTGCACGGTCCGTTTGTTATCAATCGAAAAAATGCAAAGAAATTATTCCTTTGCTTTTTTGTTTAAAGTTGACATTCATATTTTTAAACAGAAAACAGACGTGATGTTTTGATATTTGTGTCGGTTTTCAGGTTTTCGCTTCTTTGAAGTTGTATATTCTATTAACTTATTATACGAATATTTTTTTTCAATGTTAATGGCAAGATTTTCGTAAACCACAGATAAAATTGTTTTAAAGATATAAAGCCAAAGACAAATTTTGTGTCTTCTTTCAACTTCTTAGTCCGTAGAATGTTATTATAAAAATTTTGTTTGATTTGTCTCATAACAAGATTAATAAGACCATCTTTGACCTACTGACTGACGATATTTGCAATGATAATGCAAATACTATTAATAAAATGATAATATGTGATCAACAATAATATGTTATGATTAATATTCATTAAAAATATGATGATGGTATGCTTATTTAATCAATATATTTATGATGATGGGAATTATATCATATATCTTTGTATACAATATTTTAAATCAGAAGGTCATCATCATTTTTGTTTATCATTTTCTGAAACTAATTCAAAATTATTGAAAATTTAGGAACATTAGGGTGTAGGCATAATATGCATAATTTGTAAACTGCGAGGTTAACTTCGTAAAAATAGAAAATTAAAAGAAGTTATGGAGTTGATGAAATTTTTCATTAAAATCAATAAATTTTAATCGTAAATAGACAGAATACATCCCCTTTCAATCCACACAAATGAAATTTCTTTTTAGTATGAAAATGCCGGAGTATCGCTTTGAAGAAGCCTGCTCAACTTAAAAAGCCTTCTCAAAATTCTCGCCTCAAAAAGCTTTCGACGATTCGAGCTTCTCGACTTAAGCCAGTATCTCGTTAAGCTCGTTATTTCTAGATTTATTTGCTATAATATTTATAATGCTTCGATTTTTCTGTAAATTTCAATTTAAACAAAAAAAAAATACTTGCTACTTCTAAAATGATTTGCTTTTGAGCAAGTTGATGAAAATATCATATACATTTTATTAGCCTTAGTATTTTTTGAGAAAAGGGGATGTCGATAAAAAAAAATAATATATATTTGCTAAATAAAATGAAAAAAAAATAATGCATTCCAAGAAAAATTCGAAAAATAATTTCTCTAGAATAGTGTTTCTTTTCCATTTAGATATTTTTATAATGAATGTATCTATTTACTTTTGAGAAAATTATGGCAAGAATTTTTAATACGATGAAGTAAATCAGTAAATTTATTCGAGTCTTTTAGATAGTTAGCTATTTCAGTGTTTTTTTTAAAAAACTGAAGTCTGAAGAAAATTCTGTATTCATGCAAAAAAAAAAAAAAAATCCGGTAATTAATTTTTAATGAAATTCAATATGTAGCCAATTTGTTATTAATCCGGTAATTAATTTTTAATGAAATTCAATATGTAGCCGATTTGTATCAAATGACAATTTTTAAGTAAGAATAATAAAAAAAAATACGCGAAAAAATTACAAATCGGAAAGTATTCTATATTTCTATAAGTTTGAAAATATTAATATTTAATCATGAAATTAAAAATATATTAATCATGCAATTAAAATAAATAAATCATTAATAATGATTATTTAATCATGAAATTGAAAAAAATAACCTATTTTAATCTAATCTATATAAATTTCTTTCACTCTAAAAATAAAATTTTCAAAAAAATCATTTTAAGATATCGTGTACATTTTGTTAAATACTTCATCAAGTAAATTATTAAAAAGAATTCATTAATAATAAAACGATTTGAAATATAAAGGGGACAATGATTTTAATCAACCCTAATTAAATATGTCATTTACATTCATTTTATTTATGAATATTTAGTGGCTTTGTTTTCAGATTATTGAATAAAATGGCACAAAAAAATGCTCCTTAATGGAATATTTTTATTAAAATGGAAATAAAATCATTTCACTTCAAGTTTTCCATTTATCATTATAATGCAAAATGTTCGTTTCATAAATAGTAGAACATTTGTAATAGGAAATCACAGGATGAAATATATTTCTCAATATATTACATGTATATATTAAATTCTGATTTGCATAAATATTATAATACTTTCCAGAGAAAACAGCTTTCGGACGAGTATAGAATATAAAATATAAAGCATTGTATATTATATTTTTTCATGCATATTTCCTCAGTGTACCAAGCATGTTAAAGCAGAGAAAGGAAAAAGCTATATTTCGTTTTAATTTTATTTTCCAAAATAATAAACATCAGTTATAGAAAATTTAACCAGCTGATTTTAGTTTAATGAGCATCTTAAATAAGAACAATAATTATTTCTAAAAATTAAAAGAATATATATTCTTGGAATCCATTTAATAGAATTTCAAGCAAAATTTACAAAAATATAAGAAATATGATAAATAAATATGAAAAAAGTAATTTTATCCCTATTTAATCTTGGCAGAACATCCTCTCAATAACCGTGTAGAGTAAAGACATTGGAAATTTTATCAGAAGCTTATTGCAAATAATGCAGTATATTATTAAAGTAATATATTATTTATTTGAACACTCAAATTAAATTGGATGTAATTAATGAATTTGTTCTCATTATACATTTTCCAACTACTTAAATATTCATGAAAAAAAAAAGAATTTGCGGATGTATAGAATGCATAACTTAGTCTAGTTTATTTTTTTGTTTTTGCAGATTATCTATGGGATATTTATAAATGGAAACAAATTAGTTGCATCGTTCATTTTTGTTGACAACAAAAGAAGATATCTACATCATTTCTTTTATTTTTAGGAGATGTATTATTATAGTCATTCTTAAGTGTTGTCTAGTTTTAAAATAATTTATATCTTACATTTCATGAAATATAAGGATTCAAATCAATGAAATGATAGTATCCACCTGTTTGAACTATTTAAGAGTCATCTAAACACAAAACTGGTTAAATATGTCTGCATTTTAAAAGATGCTTTAGAATTTAGAAGTTTCAAATGCAATTGTATAATGCTACTTTTTATTTTATCTATTATATGAATAAGAACTCACTAATGATTTTCAACGATATTTGTTAGATTAAACATTGTGTTATTTCCTTATTTCCTGAAAATAATCTAGTTCGAAAACAATAATATGTTGTTGTTGTTGTTGTTTTAAATAAACGATAAAAATATTTTATAAAAAATTCTCACTGACAGAAAAAAGGATTTTTTCCCTTTATTCCAGTTTTAATTAACATTATTTTAAATGTTTTTTCTTTTGTTTTTCGACTAAGACTTACAATAACATGTTTTCCAAAATAAAAGAAGTAATGAAAAAAAAAGATTTATTTCTAGTTAATTGAAATATCATTCTTTTTATCATCTTTTATTGTTTATATCCAAAGGAAATATGTTCACAAAATTTATTTTTGTCTAATATATAAGTAGATAACAATATTTCCCTATTTGAAAGCTTACATTTTGTTTTTATTTTATATAATCGTTTTATAAACTTAAAGAATTATTATTGCATATTTCTTTGAAAAATAAATTATTTAAATTATTTTTGTCGCATTAGATGTTGATGCGATCGTAACAGGTTGTGTTCTCTAGGAATTCAAATTCATATATATTGTAGAAATAAAAGCTTCAAGCTTCTACTATAATATAATTGAATTAAAATAATAATGTAATACAGAGTAATTACATTTCAGAATTGTAATTTATTTAAGTAACTGTATATTACGAAAATCAACAAGCCGAAGCAATCCACAACTTTTTCAGACTGTGAGGCATTAAAAAAATGCAAGAAGCAGATAATCTGAGAGAAGTTTCCTGCAGAAAAATTTATCACTTTATGCTCTGATAAGCACCTGTCATAATTTTTAAAGAATATTTTTTAAATCTTCAAGTCCTCGTCACATCGAAGATGATAAGGTTTTGGAAACGCTTTTACTAAAATGAAAAACTATGAAGTGCTTTTAAACAGCCTGCTTCTGCAGATAAAACTGAACTTCTTTCTGTATGTATTAACTACTACTCTACCTCTGAAACGCATATCAATCGATACAGAATATCATAGTACCCTTTATCCATACTATATCCTGAAGAAGCTGTTTGGAGAAGGTGAAAAATAATGCACATATTTTAGATGGACATAATTCTGCGATTATGCTTGTTTCAAAATACTTTATAAATTATGTGTTCCTCTTACATCCTCTTGAACTATAATGTTATGTGATCTTAAATAATTTTGGATTTGATTTTAACTGCAATATTTATATATTTCAATTGAAACAGTTCAATAAATATTTTAATTTTGTATGGCTAATTCGCATGCCTTATTGATGATCGGGGTAACTGAATTGTAAAATTTTTAGTAGATGAATTATATTTTATAAAAGATAAACCATGTCAAGAAAATGACTGCATTTAGAATGCTCCTTTATGTAAAATGTATAGTACGAGTGCAGAAAAGGCAGAGATTGTAAAAAGAAAAGAGGAAATTTTAAAAAAAACCCACGAAATTTCATTAATGATTTGAAATATGAATCTGATAATTTAATATATTTAAGAAAATGTAAAATTCAAAAGTAGAATATAAAATCATTATAATACTATAAAAATATATTGTTATAATACTAAAAAATTATCAGCGAAATAGTAAATTCCCTTTATTTCATATTCACAAATCTAATCTGCGCCGCAACATTGAGTACCTTTATCTTCATCAATAAACAAATGAAAATTGTAACCCTTTATAAGCTCATATTTTGAATTACGTCTACATAAATGATTCTGTGAATTTAGTGTACATTACATGATCCTGAATTTAGTCGTCTGAAAATGAATGTTTACTTTATATAAAAAACTTTATATCTTCTGCCGTAAGAATTCTCTTTCTTCCAATTAATTTTCTATAGATACATTCATTCGAAAATTCAGTTCCATATTTTCAGTAATATTGTTGAAATAACTTTATTCACAGCTCGTTCATTTCGGATAATTAATTTTATAAAGGATTTCAATTATGTCTTCAGTTTGCTCTGCAACTGAAATCTATTTTGAATGTCATATTTATCACAAAGTACTACGACATAGCAATAAAACATATTTTCAGCTGATGTGCAGCATGAACACCAGAATTATTTGAAATAGCAAGAAAATTTGATTGTTTAGTGCTGAGATGAATATCATTTTTAAATGCATAATAACCAGCCATAAAATTCAAAAATACATTTAATGCAATTTAATTTAATTACAGAAGATTTTGTAGTACATGATATTATGTATGAATAATGGAGATTTAATATCTTTCTTCAAATATATTAATAAAAATCACATTTTCATTGTAATGAGAAAATATCATATATATATATATATATATGTGTGTGTGTGTGTGTGTGTGTGTGTGTGTGTGTGTGTGTGTGTGTGTGTGTGTGTACTGTAATCAAAAATAAAATTTGTACTGTAATCAAAATTAGAACTGATTCCATTTATAAACAATTAAACGTAATGCTATTCTTATCTAAAAAAGTGTATTCTTTCTCTTATTAATTGATAAAAATTACTTTTGTAATAAAATGAAGAGCATGAATGAATGAAGGAAAATTCCCCACTTGTTATTAATAAAAAACATCAATCATTAATTCTACTTTTTAATAACGTATCCAAAATAGAAATTTATGTGTTTTCATTGTATTCCGTGTTTCTAAATCTTAAAGGTACTCTTGTTTTAATAAAATCAAAAAAATTCAGTGGTGTTATAAAACTAATTTTGAATCAAACAAACCGATATCGAGGAATAAGGCTTACTTCAAAAGAACTAAGCAGTTTTCAGCAAAATTTCTATTAATTTTTATCGAGAAAAGTAAATCACAATCCTATATAAATTGAATTGTCAGTTAATATTGATTTCCATTAAAATTTATCAATCATTTGTGAAGAAAAACGATCAAAGTTTAGAGAGAGGCCTCAAATACTCTATTTAATTCTCTCGCTCGAAAGATTTTAAAATGTATTGGATTCCGATGAGATATGTTCGTATTCCGCCGACAGTTGAAGCGAAAAATTTAAGATTAAAAAGGAATTCAAATGAACTCGAAATTATTCACTTTTTAAGAGAATTGTTGCTGACTTGATAAAAAAAAACGTTTTATCCACTTTCAAATCTTTTGAAATAATGATTAGTATTCAGAAACATCAATCAATATAAATAAATATACAGTTACAGATCATTCTCACTTTAAAAATGTATCGTGAATTTACATTTTTGAACAATTACAAATCTCAAAACAGCTATGAATAATACAAACGTTGATTTTTTTAAGTATTGAATACGTCATCAAATGAGAATCTATCTTCAGTATTTCTTTCTGTCGATTTGCTCTTTCATAAAGAAATACAAAACTTAATTTAAAATTTCCATTGTATTTTTACGTTATATTATATATTTTTTTCTCGTGATATGGAATAAGAAAATGTTTTATCATTTAATAAAAGCATGTATCAGAAAAAATTGATTTTTTTACACTCAAAACTATTTAGATTTGGCAAAAGGAATCATTCAAATTCCTCATTTCCATGGCATTATGAAATTTATAAATATTCAGTATTTGTGAAATAGAATGTGTCTTAATTTTAATGAAACTTCTTATTTTTCAACTCGATCTTCAGATGGAAATCATCATTTTCCAGCACCTAAAATTTTAGAGATATATCCAATGTATGCTTTCTCTATCTATATTTAATATTTGTTCTGCAATCACTGAATATCATGCTATTCAATAACAAAAGGAAGGAGTTTTAAACATTTTTTAATCCCATATACTTGCTTAATGAAAAGTGGTATTAATAGTAGTGCTAACCTGGAATCATTTAGGTCTTTACACGCTTAAATTACACTGTTATTGAACCTTAAAGGAAATAATTCGTCCTATAGCGTCATTCATAATCAATAAATTCATAATAATTTTAATTCATTTGCTTAAAGATATACCGAAAAAAATTCTCCCATATACTTTCATCTTTTTTGGAAAACCTTTGCAATTTTTATGAATAAAGAATATTTTTTCTAAGGTTAATATTGAGGTAATCCTAAAGTATCAATATTCGGAAAATCAGATTATATAAAAAAGAATGACATACTCCTGTAGATGTATGGCCGGCTTTGCAGTTAAGTCTGTAAATGCTATCGAAAAACGGGACTAACAATTTGTAAATACAAATGACGAATTTAAAAATTGTCTCCAAGGAACACCAACATAGCAAAATAATATGTTTTTGTTTTTATGTATCCCTAATGGGCGAAATTAATTAGCTAATTACTTGCTTAATTAATTGTTTAAATCTAAGTTAGCGAAACATGGATTATACAAGAAAGAAAATATTGTATCCATAACGACTGATGGAGCAACAATTATGATAAAAGTTGGAAAGTTGATTGGTGCAAATCAGCAGTTGTGCTATGCACATGGAATTCATTTAGGAGTAATAGATGTATTATACCAAAAAAATAAAGAACAGAAGAATCCAAATACTGTGGATATAGAAACTTCGGATTCCAACTTTGAAGAAAATAAGAGTGTGAGTGATATTGACAATGTAATTGATGAAGAAAATATTGCTAATGAGGATGAAATATTAACCCATCAAGAATCGCTTCCTATAATTTATAAAGTTCGAAAAATTGTTAAAATATTTAAACGTTCCCCTATGAAAAGTATATATTACTAAAATATATACTAACTGATAATAAAACAGAATATATGTTAATATTAGATTCTAAAATACGCTGGAACAGCTTACTCCTAATGATGGAACGATTTTTGAAACTGAGAAATCCAATCCAAAGAGCAATAATCGATTTAACTTGTAAATTAATTTTTCTGATAGTGAGTTCGACTTAATATCCAGAACTATGTCAGCTCTACTTCCAATAAATCTGACTATTGAGACATTATGTCTGAGAGATTCTAATTTATTAATAGCTAATGCAACAATAAATTTCATATTGCAGTCACTGAAAGAACAGCACACATTAGTATCTGAAGAATTATATATTACATTGAAAAATCGCACAGAAAAAAAGGCATAACGAAATAGAAAATGACTTATGGTATTTACATAATTCTAATGATTTTAAAAATGAAAATGAAAAGAAGAAAAGAAAATAACCAATTCAAATCTGATTAAGTTAGAGTAAAGTTTCTTAATTTTTTTCCCACAAACCTATCCACATTCAGAATTCGGTTCAATTATCGAAGATTATGATGTCACTACTGTCGACAGTGAAAAGGAATTGTCTCTTGAACAAAAATTAAAATTAGCGATAAATAAAAAAAATTCAACGAACCAAAATACAGTATAGAAATCAGCTATATCCTAAACCATCCGACGAGAAATCGGTTTATTTGAAGATGAGGGATTTAGAGGTAAATACTTGGAAAAAGTATATCGCGCATTGCTAACAGTACCACCAATTAGCGTAGATGCCGAAAGAGCGTTTTCGATAGCTGGTAAATTTTGCATAAAATTACGGAGGCTTAATGACAGTACAATTGATGTATTATGTTTTTTAAGATCCCATTTCAAAAATCTGTAATAGTACAACAGACTGCATCGTGATATTTACACCTTTTTTGTGATTGAAATAAATAAGATGTTTCTTTACTTTTTTGTGATTATATACTGTTATAATTTATAAGTTACAAATTATTTTTGTGATATTTACACTTTATAACAAAACTGGCAAACAATAAAAAAAGAAACGCCTGTGCTTTCTTTCTTTTTCCAAAATTTCTAATACCGGTATTAAAATCGGTATCCCGGTATTAAGATTTAAAAAATACCGAATACCGGTATTGAAATTTTGGTCCGGTATTGCAATCACTATTTAAAATGTGTTTACAAAGCTGTTACCGAAAAACATATTTTCGAAGTTTTTATTTGTTTACTATAACACAATATCTCTAATTCTAATTTAACTATACATCTACCAACTAATTACGAGCCAGTTACCATAGATTTTAAAATTTAAACCAGTTTCTGTCAATTTTTTACATATTGAATTCCCTTGCTATCAAAATTATGTTTCGAGAACTTATTTTTCGGAATTTTGATTTGTTTACTATTACACAAAATCTTTAGTTTCTATTATTCTTTACATCTACGAATTAAAGATGTTAATTTTTTTATGACCGATACATACATACAAAAATAAAATATCTAAAATAGAAATAGCAATTAAAAAAGTCTGCAATTTCAGCTTCAAACTCAATTTTTCAAATTCTCTTTCTGATATACACAGAATGCCAATGATAAATAAAAGTTTCGTTCCTAAAAAAATTTCCTTCCACAAAGAAGATTGCATCCGCTTTTCGAACTCGACTTTGAATATAAGAAGAGATAGCAGCAATTTCATTTCTCGCATCATTTTCAAAAATAAAAAAAAGAGGCAATGGAAGTGTTTCCTGTAAGTATTGCATAATTGACAAAATATTTGTATAAAACTTGGAATCATTATCTAGAGTCCTGACTACTAAGGTTGTGAAAAACTATCAAC
Organism: Argiope aurantia; assembly: GCA_026543865.1. Classification (NCBI taxonomy): domain Eukaryota; kingdom Metazoa; phylum Arthropoda; class Arachnida; order Araneae; family Araneidae; genus Argiope; species Argiope aurantia. Next base: position 17,476 of record JAPMOR010056879.1, on the reverse strand, counting down.
TTTCCAACTGCCTACTTAAAGATATAAGATTCTGATCTTTTACTTTGCTTTTAATATCTTTCTTATTTTTATGTAATTTTTTATTAATATAAGACGAAAGACTTAAGTCTATGCTTATATAAAACTCAATGTATGTGTGTGTGTGTTGGTGCTCTACAGGCCAGATGGTTCCTCCTACATCAATCAAATATAGCACATGCATACCTTAGAGGTCAGGAATGTGCACATAGGCTGCCTTTTTTGAATTTTAATTATTAATTAAAAACTAACTTTCCCGCCAAAAAACACTTTCATTTCCCCACCGCCAAATGAGTAAGGCTTCAGTTTTTTTTCCCACGCTAACGAAGATAAGCTTAACATATTCTCGGACTATTATTTCAAACGATTCTGTTTATTTTCTTAGTGTTTGGTGCATTTAAAATTAAACATTGTTAATGAATCGATCTTCCAGATTTATTCCGAAGTACTTTTCAATTAAAATAAAACAGAATAAAGAAAATGAAAAATTTCTAATCTGCGTAGCGTTACCCCAACTGTTTAGAAAATTCACTCATTTACGATACCATAATTGGCGTTGAAAATTCACGCATGCGCATTGTGCTCTGATTGTTGACAACTCTTATTTTCAACGGACGCGGACTTGATTTTTTTTTTTTTAGATTAGTTGTGTGTTTTTGTAAATAAATTGTATTTATGTTAGTTATATATTTTTGAATGCTTATTTTGTATATGCTGTATATGTATGTATTTTTTGTATATGCTTATAATTTTAAGTACGTCGTTTTATAAGTAGTTTTTTTAACCTGTTTTCAACCGATTATTTTAAACGATTCTGTTTATTTTCTTCGTTCTTAATGCATTTAAAACTAAACATCGTTAATTAATCGATCTGCTCATGATGAATTTGAGAAAATTTTGTTGACAAATTATTGAGATATTACATAAATTAAGAATAGTGCCCGTAAGGTTTAATGTTCAATGACTCTGTTTTCAATAATCATATAATTAAAAAAATGCTTTGTTTCAGTAAAAAATATTATTATATTAATTGCAAATTAATCATTTTCACCTTAATTTACAGCATAACTTCTACGAGAGGTAACAGAAAATTAGAGCGATGCATATTACGTTATGACTGAAGGCCTTTATAATATTATATGTGAATTATATGACTATCAAGATTTGAAGTTTTAAAATATTTTGATGAAGAAGCTATTAAAGTAGGGATTACATAAAATATTTAATTATTAAAATTTGAACGAGCATTAGGATTGGCGAACCAGCTGGTCGCCAAAGGTGGCTAGAATATATATATATATATATATATGTGTGTGTGTGTGTGTGTGT
>JAPMOR010056873.1:0-10303 GCA_026543865.1 Argiope aurantia | reverse complement strand
TTAGAGAGCAATTATATTATAAATACTGGACGAAGTACAATTTGTTTCCTCTATAATTATATAAAAGAAGTATTAACTTGCGTGCCCATCGTCATATTTAGTTTTACCCAAACTCATTTTTTTTTCAGATAGCAGTACCATATTCTAATATTTATACAAATTCACGAGATTTTATATGAAGAAAGAATTTACATGTAGATTTCATATATTACTAGCCGTCTTTGGCGACCAGCCGGTTCGCCAATCTTAATGTTCGTTAAAATTTTAATAATTAAATTTTTTATGCAATTCCTACTTTAATAGCTTGTTCATCAAAATATTTTAAAACTTCAGATTATGACAGTCATATAATCCACTCATAATATTATAAAAGCCTTCATTCATAACGTAATATGTATCTGTCTAATTTTCTGTTAGCTCCCGTAGAATGTATACTTTAAATTAAAGTGGAAAGGATTAATCTGCAATTAATATGATAATATTTTTTACTGAAACAAAGTATTTTTTTGTAATATGATTACTGAAAACAGTCACTGAGCGTTTACACTTTATGGGCACTAAAGAATATCTTTCTTAATTTATGTAATATTTCAAGAATTTTTCAACAAAATTTTCTCAGAATCATCATGACCAGATCGATTAATTAACCATGTTCATTTTAAATGCATCAAACACTAAGAAAACAAAACGAATAGTTTAAATATTCGGTTGAAAACAGGTTAAAAAAACTACTTAAAAAAAGATGTACTTAAAACTATAAGTATATACAAAAAATATATGATATAAATACAATTTAATTACAAAAGCATGCAACTAACCTAAAAATAATTTAAATCAAGTCCGCAATCAGTCACAACAATCAGAACACAATTCGCATGCGTGAATTTTCAACGCCAGTTACGGTAACACAAATGTTTGAATTTTTCTACACCAGTTGGGGTAACGCTATGCAGATTAGAAATTTTTACTTTTCTTTATTCTGCTTTATTTTAATTTAAAAGTACTTCAGAATGAATCCTAAAGATCGATTAATTAACAATGTTTAATTTTAAATGCATCAAATATTAAGAAAATAAACAGAATCGTTTGAAATAATCGGCCGAAAAATCTTAAACCTAGCCTTTTTAGCGTGAGAAAAAAAAACTGAAGCCTTACTCATTTGGCGGTGGGAAAAATGAAGAGTTTTTTTTGGCGGGAAAGTTAGTTTTTAATTAATAATTAAAATTCTAATTAAAAATTGAAAAAAAAGAGACCCTAGGTGCACATTCCCGACCTCCAAAGTATACATGTACCAAATTTGGTAGCTGTAGATCAAACGGTCACACACACACACACATTGAGGTTTATATAAGTAAAGATTAAACATTATATGTAGACCTCAAATTCATATAATGTTTAGGAATTTCGAGAAAAAGTTTTGTTGGTTTTTATTCAATATAAATTTTTATTTCCTAATATTAATTGCGAATCACTTTTTTTTCAATATAATTCAAGAAATAATGAATTCTCAACAATAATTAACTTTACGCAGGAAAGCTCTTATTTAAAAGACAAATGATTTACCTTTTTGAAAATATTAATATATATTTTACATGTATTTTTTATAAAATATAAAATGTTTAAAACAAATTCTCAAATTTTCAGCCAACAAAACCTTAAAATGTTTGTTCAAAATTTTTTATCATTTTTTCCATTGAGGAAAAACCGAAAGTTTCTAGAACAGCATAGATTTGGTTATATCTCAACTTAAAAAAAAAAGGGATTCATTGAAAAAAAAAAAAAAATGTCGCTGCATGTAACAGGTGAAAAAGTATGCAAACGCCCCTTCTTTAAATTAACATATTTGTTTTGTAATGAAAATAAGCGTGAAGTGAGGGGGAAAATTTATAATTATACCAGATTATACTCCAATTACACATCAAGGAAAGTTAAATTTGGGACAAATGACAAATAAGAGCCAATTACAGTAGCTGAAATATGAATGAGGTATTTAAGTAAAGAAAAATGCATATAAATAAAATTCTGTAGAAAATAAGAATTTATGCAATGTCAAATATATTAATGAAAAGAACACTAACGAATAATGAATAAAAAATAATAAAATCTTTAAGTTTGGGAAGTGCAATGTCAGTATGTAGAAATGGGTTTTTTGAAATTGAAAAAATAATTTGCAAATCTTTAAGTTATCAAATGATTGATATTTTAAACTCTTTCTGGTAAAAAGAGAATGAAACTAAAATAATTCCAAAACATGATTTAAATTATAGTTGGTGGAAACTTCAAAATGTAAATAAGCAGCATTATTCTTTCCATACTTCACTTCTGAAGGAATGTGTCAGAAAACAAGCATCTTTTTTTTTTTTAATCTTACCTTTGCTTCAAATTTTCTTTGATTATAGCTTGTTTTATTAATTTTAATTGCTTAATATTTAATGACATTGTTATTATTTGAAAGGAAATACGTTTTTTTTGTAATTAAATAAAAACATGTATTCGAATTCTCATTTAATATTTCATCGCTCCTAATGTTGAATTTAATAAAACAAAAGCGAACATTAATCATTCCTAGAGCAATGTTTGAGTACTACAAAGAAATGAATAAAGAGATGTATTAAAGGATAATCTATTTCTGCATTTTCATATATTGAAACATCATATAATTTTTTTTTCTTTTACACCTCCAATTACTTTGAAATTATATGTTTAAAAATTTATAACTGGAAATTTCTCATTATTCGGATTCTTAAAAAAAAAAATTTAAATTCGGTGTTTTATTTTCAAAATTTGAAAATTGCCCAAAAATAAATGTGTAGAATACACCACATGTGAATATAGACTGCATATTTTTAAAAAATACTTATTTCCATTTTCTATGACATATTTTCCTTGAATTTTGCTTCTAAAGGTTACGAGAAACAAGTAATATATATAAAAAAATAATTCAATTCCTACTTAGGTCAACAAAGAAAAATTTTATTTTAATTACGTTTTATTAAAAAATTATCAAAAAATTATTAAGTATCAAAAAATTATTAATTTTCGCAAGAACTGAACTCGTATTCTTCACCTTCACGAGAAAAATACAGAAATCCTTGCATTTTACCGATACTGCCTGTTGATTTCAATTTTTATTATTAAATGCTAAAACTCTATTTAAAGTGTTAAAAATTAATTAAATTTAATTAATGAAGCAATATTTGAAAAAAAAACTATATTAATATCAAGTGTCATCCAATACAAGTTTAAAAAAATGTATTTGAGCTTGAATGGAAGAAAAAAAAGTATTTTATTAACGATTGAAAATTTGAACAAGATATATAAATATATACAGGGAGAGTGTGAACTAATAATAGGAATTGAAAAAAGGAGTGGCTAGATATATTTTTCACCGAATGTTCAACCCATAGCATAATAAACATTTCAACAAATGAAGCTGTGTCATTCGAAATTTTAAATTTGAGAATGCATGTCTAATCAAAATTGACACAGAATAAATTTATTAGTAATTAATTTTTTTATTACTGTAAAAGTAAGTGCAGTATAGTGAAAGCTGAGGTATCTTATTTCAGAGCTAAAAAGAGAAAGATAAACAATGATCGATCCAGTTTTCATTTTCTGCTTAAATTAAGGTGACAATTCAAAATATTAAAATGTGCTGATGATCTTTTGGTGAACGAAGGGTTGCTCATGCTTATCTCCTTTCCTCCCTGACGCCAAACTATTTCACGTCTCTCTATCTTAGAAAACTCAAATTGAACACTGCAGACCAATGAATTTATTTCTATTGATTGGAATTCAGATGTTTGTTTCCTCTTGAGAAATCTTCCAAAAGTTTATATTTTCATTTCTCCCTTATTAGTAATGATTTAAGTTGCTTCAGAGACCACAGAAAAAATTTCTTTGAAATTATGTTGTAAAATTTTTCCATAATAATGTAAGATTTTCAAATTTTGTTTACTGTTAAATTTTTAATTATTGCATCAAATGCAGTATTTTTTTAGAAAAGAAATTAATTCCTAAAAATTTGACTTTCAACAATAAATTCATGTCGCGGAACTGGTAATTTACACGAATTAATTGTATTTACTAAGGAGATCTATGAAATGTAAGAAAAGTTTTATCATTATCTCGGAAAGTATGAAGCTTTAAATTAAACTGATTTTAAGATACGCATTCATAAAAAGATTTTTTTCCATCTTTCTCCGGTTACTTACAACCGACGTGATTACAAATTTATATCTTCAAATCACCATTATTCAGAATAATTTAAAGACGAAAAATTTTGATTTTTGTCATTTCAGAAAACAAGGAAATGCAAAACACAGACTGTGAAAAAAAAAGATAAATATTTATAATATATCTGTTATATGAAGCTATTCTATTAATTTAAAAATATTTACCTTCTATAAATTGCATAAGAAATTTCTTTCTGCCGCATACTTCGGCAGGTCTCCCTAAAAGAGAAATAAAAAATATAAAATCTTATTTAAACTGATAACAGACAATTGAAGTAAGAAACATTAATATTATTGTTTTTTAATTCTGGGAAATTCTCTAGTTCTTCTTTTGAATCCTGTCTCAATAATGTTTAAAAATTCGACATCTTAAAATGTCCAAATAATGTCACTATAAGAAATCACTCTAAGAAATGCAAGACAGTCTTATATGTTCATAAAGTTTTTTATGTACAGTTATCTCTCTTATTAAAATTAATTACAAAAATAGTGCATAATTGACCAAATGCCAGTCTTTGAAAAACCTTAAGAATTCTTGTTCATAATTTTGTTAATGAGAAATGTTCAAATGAAAGGAAATGTTTGGTGTAGCATCATCGTTATATATGTATTTTGCGTCATTAAAAACTAACAAATGAAAATAACACATATAAAGATGTAAAAATCAAAATTGTAAAAAAATATATATATAAGTTTGAATTTTTATATCAAATCAATCTTCATTACCCAACACCTCTACAATATGATAAAAATTTCATTTGATTAAAGAATTAGGAGATTTATTCGAGGCACATAATGTCTTAAAATATTATTTGTTTCATGGTAGAGATCAGTCAGAAATGGTTACGGACATTGCTCGATATTTCCCAACTATTTAGAGAGTAATGATACTATAAATACTGGATGAAGTTCAATTTTTTACTCTATAACTGCACAAAACAAGTATTTACTTGCGTGCTCATCGTCATATTTAGTTTTAAACAAGCTCATGTTTTTTTCAGGTAGCAGTACCAAATTCTAATATTTATACAAATTCACCAGATTTTATAGATAGAAGGAATTTATATGTAGATTTTATATATTGCTAAACATTATATGTAGACGACAAATTCATATAATGTTTAGTAATTTTGCGAAAAAGTTTTGTTTGTTTTAAATCAATTTAAATTTTCATTTCTTAATATTAATTGCGAATCACCACTTTTTTCAATATAATTCAAGATATAATGAATTCTTAATAATAATTAATTTTTAGCAGGAAAACTCTTATTTAAAATACAAATGATTTGCCTTTTTGTAAATATTAAAATATATTATATATGTATTTTTTATAGAGCTTAAATTTTCAGGCCAACAAAACCTTAAAATGTTTGTTCAAAATTTTTTCGTATTTTTTTCTATCTAGGAAAAACCAAAAGTTTCTAGAGCAGCATGGATTTGGTTATATTTCAACTTTAGAAAAGGATTCATTGGTTTAAAAAAAAAGAATTCTCTGCATATAACGGGTGAAAAAGCATGCGGACGTCTTTTCTTTGAATTAACATATTTGTTTTGTAATGAAAATAAGCGTGAAGTGAGCGGGAAAATTTATACCATATTATACTCCAATTACATTTCAAAGAAAGTTAAATTTGGGGCAAATGACAAATAAGAGCTTATTACAATAGTTGAAATATTGAATGAGGTCTTTAAGTAAAAAAAATGCATATAACTAAAATTCTGTAGAAAATAAGAATTTATGTAATGCAAGAATAGTAATGAATAATGATTAAAAAATAATAAAATCTTTAAACTTGGGCAGTGTAACGTCAATATGTAAAGCTGAATTTTTTTAATTGAAAAGACAGTTTGCAAATCTTTAAGTTTTCAAATGATTGTTATTTAAAATTATTTTTGTTAAAAAGAGACTGAAATTAAAATAATTCCGAAACATGATTTAACGTATAGTTGGTGGGAACTTCAAAATGTAAATAAGCAGCATTATTCTCTATATGCTTCAGTTATGAAGGAATGCGTCTGGAAATAAGAATATTTTTTTATCTTACAATTGCTTCAAAATTTATTTGACTATAGCTTGTTTTATTCATTATATGAAATGTATCTTAGTTTGATAATTAAATATTCAAATAAAATCAAGTATTCGACTTCTCATTTGATCATATTTCTTCGCTCCTCACGGGGAACATAATAAGACAAAAGCAAACATTGATTATTCCTAGAACAATGTTTTAATATTACAAAGAAATGGATAAAGAAATGTATTAATAGAATTGTCTATTTCTACTCTTTCATAAGTTGAAACATCATATAAATTTTTTCTTATACATCTCCAATTACTTTAAAAATATATGTTTACAGATTTATAGCTGGGAATTTCTCATTATTCAGATTCTTTAAAAAAATTTAAAATTGGGTGTTGTATTTCCAAAATTTTAAAATTGCCAAAAAATAAATGTTTGGAATACACCACATGTGAATATAGACTGCATATTTACTGCATACTTTTAAAAAGTGCATATTTTCATTTTCTATGACATATTTTCTTTGAATTTAGCTTCTAAAGATAACGAGATAAAAGGCCAGATATTTTTTTCGCCAGTTGTACAACAAATAGCATAATAGTTTTTAACCGGTGAAGTTGTCTCATTCGACGTTTTAAATTTAATAGTGTATGTCGCATCAGAATTCACACCGAATAAATTTATTAGTAATTAAATTATTTTATTACTGTAAATGTAAGTGCTGTATAGTGAAAACTGAGGCATTTTATTTCAGATAAACAATGATCGATCCAGTTTTCATTTTCTGCTTAAATTAAGGTGACAATTCAAAATCTTAAAATGTGCTGATGATCTTTTGGCGAACGAAGGGTTGCTCATGTATCATCTCCTTTTCTCCCTGACGCCAAACTATTTCACGTCTCTCTATCTTAGAAAACTTAAATTAGAAAGCTTAATACTCCAGACTAATGACTTTATTTCTATTGTCAGGAATTCATATGTTTGTTTCCTCTTGGAAAATTTTCCAAAAGTTTATATTTTCATATCTCCCTTATTTGTAAAGATTTAAGTTACTTCAGACAAGAAATTTCTTTGAAATTAATTTGTAAAACATCTCCACAGTAAATTAGGATTGTTGCATTTTTTTTATATATTATTAATTTTGAATTATTGCATAAATTGCAAAATTTTGACAAATTTTGCAGTATTTTAGGAAGAAAAGAAATGAATTCGTTAAAACTTTCAACATGGAATTGATGTCGTGAAACTGGCAATTAACTCAGAAACTAATTGTATTTACTATGGAGATATATCAAATGAGGTAAAAGTTTTATCCTTATCTCGGAAAATTTGAAATTAAAATGATTTTAAGATACGCATTCATAAAAAGATTTTTTTTCATCTTTCTCCGGTTACTTACAACCGACGTGATTACAAATTTATATCTTCAAATCACCATTATTCAGAATAATTTAAAGACTAAAAAATTTTGATTTTCGCCATTTCAGAAAACAAGGAAATGCAAAACACAAACTGTGAAAAAAAAATATTTAGTATAGTGTTATATGAAGCTATGTTATTAATTAAAAAATATTTACCTTGGTTAAATTGCATGAGAAATTTCTTTCTAGTGCTGCACGGAGGCTCTAAAAGGGAGATAAAAAACATAAAATATTATTTAAATTGACAACAGACAACGGAATTAAGAAACATCATATTATTCTTTTTTAATTCTGAAAAATTCTCTTGTTCTACTTTTGAATCCTGTTTCAATAATATTTAAAAATTCGACATCTTAATGTGTCCAAATAATCTCACTTTCTTTCACACCATATAATACCATTTAATTGTTTTCCATCAGAAATTGTCTGGACACTGCTCGATTTTTCAAAACTAGTTAGTTCGCAATAAAATTGCAAATGCTTGCAGCTGCAGAAATTTGTTTTCTGTAATTATATGATACCGTCTTTCAAAAAAGTCTTCATCTTCATATTTCTATTTACACGAAGTCATTTTTTCAGATGGCAGCACTCATATCAGAATTTATATTGACATTCTAGGAATAAAAATAGCCCGAAGCGATGAAACATTTAGTTTTTTCGTGTAAAGTGTTGATCAGTTATAAATAATATTAATCTGCATCTTTTATTATGAATTTTTAATTCTAGTCTTTTTAATATTTAATGAATTCTTGACAATAATTCATATTTTGCATTAAAATACTTATTGTAGAAGACAAAAGCTATGACCTTTCGAATATATTTTATTTTTGAATATATTAAATATTTATTTTTGAGAAATAATATTTTTAGATGTTATTGTGTGGAAATGCCAAAATTCAGCTTAAATTCGAATCAAATCGCTCCGAGAGTCATATTTCTACTCACCAAGGTATATATGCTCTAAATTTGGTAGTTGTAGGTCGAAAGACCTTACCTTTAGAGCGTCAAACATACACACACACGCGCACGCACGCACGCACACACACATTTTGATTAGAAGATTCAACAATTACATTATTATTAACAGCCATTTATTGTTTCTTTATGCATGATTCTGACATCAAAATTACATTTCGGATTTTTAATAATAAAGTGAATAAACAAATTTACTGAAAATCATTTAAATATCAATTGAAATGTTAATAAGTTAAAAGTAAAGGACATTTTAAATTATAATTAAGTAGTAAAAATAAGAAGGAAAATAAAAACCGCTCTATCTTTAGCATTTATTATCGCATGCTCATAAAAACTGGTGTCAGTAAAAATTAATTCAAGGGGCCAGGTTTGTACAGATTGACAAGATTATTAACCACGAATTAACATATCGCTAAACTGTTACCACTAAATTATTATTTTCATTACAGTAACTAAGATTTATTAAAATTTTGATTGTCATTACTGTAAATTATTTTGTTTTTGTTAATTTTTAAGATATTATTTATTTTAATTCCTAAAAACTGTATAAGAAAGCAGCCAACTCATTAAGAACTGTATATTAAGTAAATCGCAACTTGTTATTGAAAAAATAAACCTTTGCCTTGTTTATTATCAAATATTTCATTATCATTCAAATTTTTTTATTGTGAATTCAATACATTAATTCCGCAATTTTTAAAAGAAGTTTCAGCTCATTGGTAAGAAACGAAAGCCTTAAATAATGACATTTTAAGTCAGTGAATTCACCAGGTTTTAGTAAAATAATACGGTTATAATGTTTGCCTTTTTCAAATATTATTTTAGTTTTCTTTTTGTAGCAATTATTGGCGATGAAAAAAAAGCGTTTAATTGTCAAGTTTGAATGTGATCACTGTGATAGACAATCGGATAATTATTTTATAAACCTCTACATTTTGTTATTCAAAATATCAGAATAAAATATTAATAGCTATTTTAATCCTCGAATTTTGAAAAAAAAATCTGCTCTTGTTAAAAATCAATTTTTTTTCAAATTTCGAGAATAATAATAATAATAATAATAAATAATGATAAAAAAACTGAAAATTATTATGATAAACTTACAAATTTTGATCCCTCTAAAATTGAAGATTATTTTTTGATATGAAATTTTTTGTGAATTGAGTAGGATAGTGTATTAAAGATATAGAGGAACAAAGTAAATCTAATATGAAACTATATATAGCTTATTTAAAAATATTATTTTAAAAAATGCAAACCAGTAAGCTGTAAAATATTTTTGACTTTCATTCAAAAACGGGGTAAAATTCAGCAGTTTTATTTGAACTATCAAATGAAAGCTCAGATATTTAATTATAGGATGGATAACATTTTATTTAAATATTATTTTTTAAAAATTGTAAATACTTTTCATATCCACAAGTAGGTATTAGCATTTAAGTAGATTGGGGAATATTTTAAAAAGAAAGAAAGAGAGAGACAGAGAGAAAGAGAAAAGAACGATAATAAAATGCAAATTATTTTTTTTTAAGTATTGAATTTCAATAATGCAATCACAGTTTCACCTATTGAGAAATTCTGCTTGATATAGTTCTAAAAATGTCATTTCATGTGAATAAAGAAAAGCTTAATATTTTAAAAATAAGGCAAA
>JAPMOR010056870.1:7845-26892 GCA_026543865.1 Argiope aurantia | reverse complement strand
CCTCTTTATGAACGAATGAGAAAGTGAATTAAAAGTGTTTAGTTAAGTAATGGAAAGAAAAAATAAATAGATGAAAATTAACATGATCTTACATCCCTCCTTAAAATACCTTGTTTTTATGGAATAATGATACAGCAAAACACAATAAGCATCAAAATATAGTGTACATTTCTTGTAAACGTTTTATAAGTATCCAACGTAGAAAAAGTAATATCAATTATTCTTATTGCAAACATTTTGCTGTTTTTGGAAATGATTTTAACAAATAAAATTCAGAAAACATAAAAATGGCTACTTCATTCGCTGAACAAAATCCCAATGTCTCCCAAAAGTTTCTTTATCATCGCCGTTTTTAAGGAGGTTTGCCACTGGAGACAAAACTTGGATTTGATATGAAAATGGGCATAGAAAACACATTTGGTGAAAGGACAACAGGCATTCAACTGTCGCAAAGCCAGGACTACACACCAAAAAATATCTTTTGACCATTTGCTAGGATTGGAAAGCCGTAGTTTTTTACAAGATCCTTCTTCAAGGTGAAAAATAAATTCTATGAAATATTGTTATCAACTGGATCAATTGAAATCTACCTTAGAAGAAAAAAAAAGTTAGAATTAATGAACCGACGAGACGTTGTTTTTCATCATGACAAAGCGAGACCACATATTGCATTAGTCGTAAGAGAGAAGCTCTTACAGTTTGATTGGTATGTTTTACCGCATCCTACATACTCTCCAGAATTTGTGCTATCAGATAATTGCTTCTTTCTGTCCTTAAAAAATGATCTTCGCGATAAGCGTTTTAAATCCATCGAGGAAATAAAAGCGCACCTCGAGGATTATTTCTTGTCCAAAACACAACAGTTTTGGAAAGAAGGCATAATGAAGAAGAAGATAATAAAGCAAAAGAGTTCTTATATAACAAAATAAATAATATCTTAAAGAGTAAATATTGTGCATTCATTTAATATTAGAAATAAGAAAAAAAAATTATGGGACACCCTGATATACTAAATTTATGAAATGCTCCTATTGGATCATTTCAGACCAGAAATAAGTATCGAAGGAATAAAGTAAGGTTTATTTTGTTCAGTTTGATACCAGCAAGTATTTTAATTAATTTTGATGGAAGGCAAAATTACCAGAGATTCGAACAGTATTCTAGTGCCAACAAAAAAATAAATGTGTTTCATGTTAATGGTAATTCTTTATAGTGGCAGTCAGCTGAGCAGCATTCAAATAAAACACATTTTCAAATCCAAACAAAACAGGAGGTACATTTTTTATTATTAAACGAGCACAATATTTATAAGGAATATCCAAAATATAGAATTTTTTATTTACTCATTTTTACTTACTCCTGCTTTTACTTACTCCTTACTCTAATTGAAGTTGAAAACGGCAGTGGCACAATGGTTCTTTCTTAGACTGAAAACATGACCTACCTAAATTAACTATATTTATCAATTTAATTTAACATTCATAATTCACCAAAATTACAATACTGAGCAATGTTATTACAATATAACTATAAAGAAAACAGGGAAATAGTTTTTAATCCTGACACTAGTTCAACTAAGGCAATTAAATGAAATCCTTTGGTTGTTCATAGTATGTGCAAGCGCTTAACGAGTTATAGATTAAATATCAGCTATGACATGCTGATTTAAGCCCTGCAAACTACTGTAAGACATCAAATGCACACAATCTTTTCCTTACCTCACATGAAAAGAAAATTGAATTTTGAAAAATGGCATTATATGACTACTAAGTGAAATTTTCTTATTAAATCATCGTCCAGTGATTCATAGCGCCATCTATTGGATTCTAAGGTAATATAAATCTTTAATTAATCAGTTTTATTAGTAATATGAAGGCAATTCCATTATTCCTAATTATGCCTTGACTTATTTTTGCATTGTTTCAAGGCAATCGCCTAATAATGGCACTGCTTCAAAAAATAATGGTGCTGCTTCAAAATAAATTCATTATATCAGCTATTATCTACAAGCAAATCCTCAATGCAGTATGCATAGAAACTATAATTTACACCACACAAGCCGCTTTTTGCAACCAAGAAATTCTTTTTATATTTAATCCCAAATAAATCTCTCATGCACAAATTATTCATCATTTTTATTATTAGAGGAATTTCAGACATTATACAGCGAAGAGCGAAAATCTGAAATAGAAATATGTCTTTTTTAATAGCTTTATAACTATTCCGAGTATTGTGTACATAATGCTTTCTAATCAATTCTTGTTCAACGGCATAGTATTACAATTAAATATTTAAGTGTCTAAATGTTGCATATTTAAATGATACACTGATTTTCAAGGCAACGTAATTCCACAAGTAAGGCACGATATACTGCTGAATTTTTCTTGCTTATGTTTGAACAATAGAAGGAAATCATGCGATTATTTGGTGAAATAATGAAAAACTTGAATTTCATTGCAACCATAATAAAGTTATTACTGACAAGTAAGGAAATATGTTTTAAAAGATTGATGATAGTTAAGGAAAAATTGCATGGGAATGAAAATTATATGAATGAAAGGAAAATATTTTGAATTTTGCAATTATTGTAAAATCCATTATTGAACAATGGTTTTTATGACTTCAGAATATTATGTCTTCATAAAAGCAATTTTTTTTAAAGAAAGAAACTAGACATTCTTATTGAACTGTCTAAACCATAGAAAGGAATCATGCGATTATTTGGTGAAATAAAGAACAACTTGAATTTCATTGCAACCATAATAAAGTTATTACTGACAAATATGGAAATATATTTTCAAAGATTGCTGAAATTTAAGTAAAAAATGTATGGAAACGAAATTGGTTAAAATAAAACAAAAATATTTTGAATGTTCAAATGTTAAAATCAATATTGAACAATGATTTTTATGACTTCATAATGTTATATCTTTAAAAAACAAATTTGTTTTGAAAAAAGGGGGTAACTAAACACCCATATTAAATTGTTCCTATCTCATGAAGTTCAGGATAAATAAAAGAAAACACTTAACTCTGGTAATCTAATAACAGCTGTTGAAAGGATTGCATGTCTTGCTACTTGCAATTTAATGTAATTATCTTGACGAGAAGAAAGTCATAAACAAAGTAATTCGATCCTGTAGTGATTAACTTTACACACAGCATGTTTTCTCTAAGGCAATTTGAAAGAAAATGCCGAAAGCAATTCTTTTATTACCCGGTCCTTTTATATAAGCAATTTCAATTCCACATCAAAACAGAGGAATTAATATTTTTTATTTACAACTAGCAGATTGAACTTTTATATGAAAACTTCCAAAGAATAAGGAGCAAAGCAATGTAATATAAATAATATAGTGTTTTTAATATAATTTTTATAGATAGAAAAATTTTCGAACTTTAATAAAATAATCCTTAGTGAATTATAAAGTATATTATTTGAATTTGTTCGCAAAATATTATGCATTCTATAAATTACTTACATTGTAAAACTGAATTTCGAGAAACATATTTCTAATATTTTTTTGAAGTTTATTTGCCACAAAGGCCATCAGTTCACCTTTTTCCGCCTATAATATTGCTGAAATTTAGAAAGGTAGCAAATTGATACCTTTAAAACAATCAATAAAGTATAATGAAAAATAATAAAATATAAATATAATAAAATAATAATTAATATCAAAATAATAATAATATGAAATATAGGCATTCTTTTCATAGAAGTTTGAAAATAACATTTTTATAATCGGAAAAAAAAATGTTAATCCCAGAATAAAATAAATGCTTAAATATTCGTAAAAGGGAATATAAGTTTATGAATGCACCAATATAAATAATGCTGGAGAAATGAAATTTTTCATTTACATCTCACATCTCTATTGCAAATTCTCCTTTAATGCTATGTATCATAACAGAAAACTCTAATTATTCAAGAGTTGTACATAGAGTTGTACATCCTACAAACATATTCAGGAATAACGATTATATATAAATGCAAAGCACAAGTAACAAAACACAGCCCACTTGTAGTAAACAATAGCATACAATCACTGTTAATCAATTGTAACAACACAAAATGTGCTGATAATTCTAAAGAGATAGATAATCTCAACTGTGATGTCACTCATTACTTGCTTGAGTCAACTGAACTAATCAATTCGTTTGGCTCACTTCTAACACATATCTTCGGTTCTATAGCTTCATGATAGAAAATCGAATGCCTTAGAACAAACCCTGGACATAAATCCTAAAAAAGTTATCACCAAGATTCTGGAATATTTTAGATCCTTCAATTTTCTAGCTAATATCTTGTGTTATTGGCTTGGCAATTATTCATTAGCCAATGCTGTGTATGCAAAATTACATTTTTTTTTCCCAGAAGACTTTCTGCCTAAGGAAGCAATATTACAATTTTTAAAAAAAATATTCAATATTCGACTCCATGTCTAAGATTCATTAAAATACTCAAACAAAATCTACGGATACTGTTATTTTGACAATTTTCACTTTATAAGTAGAAACCGGTATGGTTAAAATATTCCATTTATTTGATAATTTATGTGAATTGCTAAGGGTTTAAGTTTATAATTTATTCTCGACCGAGCGTCGAAGTTCTAATAAAATTAGCATTCACACATTATTTACCGAAAGGAACGAGAGCTTATTTCAACTCGACCGTTCGGCATTTCATCTATTTGTCTTTAAATTTATAAATTTCTGAATCACGATGAAACGCGTTGCTTGATTTGCATCGGATTTGTCAAGAATGCTCCTTGAAATTTTAGAAAGGAACATATACGTAAGAATGTTTCTTTTATTTTTATTCTGTTTCAAGATTGTGATTTCAATGTTTGGCTAGTAGACAGCGAAGTCGTCACCAATAAAACAGCCCAGAAACTGTTTTAATTCTGAGACATATTATTTTGTTGATGCCGGTAAAAACAAAATGGTGGCAAAGTTCGCGCTTTTGAGCTATTTCAGTCCTTTTGATAATATTAAGACATTTAATTCAAATTTTCTTATAAATGATAGAAGCTAACATTTCATCGCAATTTTGTTATTAGTGATAAAAACAGGGAATTTTGTCATAATTCTATGAAAAACTAATAAAAATATAGACTTGCTTAGATAAGAAGTTCACTATAGCAGCACAATTAGTTATAGATAAAAATATCCCAATTAATAAATCTAAAACCAGTTTGAATAGTCTCCCCCAAACATTCTCACGTGCTCTCTTATAAATTTGTTATGCCATACAACACCTTGCATAACATTGTTGTACAATAGTTACGAAAAATTAACCTTTGGCATGAATTTAGCATTCTTATTGAATGTATCGTGTCTTCCATTACGAATTTTTGACAATTTATCTCTGGAAGGTGGTTAATGATATCCGAAAATTGAATTTGTGCTTTAGACAAGTTTTTGTCAATCGATTGAAACAATGATTTGACACAAAACTGTACTTGTTACAAGATCACATACCTAATTTAATATATTTGTGTTATTGCATTTTTGAATTATCGCTTTAAAATCATTCTGAAAATACAAACCGACAGATAATCAATCCAGTGTTGATTTTGTCTCACACTTTTACAGGTGTCTACGCTACAGCTCACTCTTTATTTTGTAATTCTTGTATTAATTTATTTTCAAACAGCCGGACAGACAGACTGCTTTAGAACAGATTTTACTCAAAATTAGATTGATTGGAAATCTGCACATTTGGTATAAAGACCATATAACACACTTCAACCGGCTAGCTGAATGTGGTTTCAACATTCAACCTGTTTTTGGATTTGGTTCTAAATTTGATAGGTGTGTACGATATTGATTTTAAATCTCTGTACGGAATTTCATCTATCTAGCACTTTTCATTTTGTAATTATCATGTTAACTTAATTTCGGTCAGCCAGGCAGATTGACTTCCTCTGAACATATTTTACTCAAAATCTGATATAAATCTGGAAATTTGGTGTTAAGAGCGTATACCACATTTGAATAGTCTAACTCAAAGTGTTTTTGAGTTATCTTTATTGCAGAACAGGTGGACGGATGGACATTTTCTAAAAATGTGTTCTTGGAATCAAGTTCTTAAACGTGAAAATTCGTGAAAATCTCGAGTTTGAATTTTTTGATGATTACTTTATTTTCTCTATACTATGTAAAAAAAGGATATATATATCATGTTCTCGAATACAGGTTGGATTTCATATGCCAGGATTTAGTCACAATTCTTTCTCTTCCACCATTGATTTTTCATGTATTGTTTGAAAACGTCATGTTTCCTTTCAGTTAACAACTGATC
Source organism: Argiope aurantia (assembly GCA_026543865.1). Lineage (NCBI taxonomy): Eukaryota > Metazoa > Arthropoda > Arachnida > Araneae > Araneidae > Argiope > Argiope aurantia. Next base: position 20,585 of record JAPMOR010056870.1, on the reverse strand, counting down.
ATACATCAAATTTCCTCTGAGTAAAGAAAGAAAACACAGTTGCTAATTTTGCTAAGAAACGGATTTTTGGTACCATTCACATTATATGGTTTCACATAGAAGTGACATTATATAGTTTCAGATAGAAATAACAGGTTTGAATGTGCAAACTTCGTGTAAGACATGATGAATGTTCCCCAAGACAATCCCAATCAATTGCTGTGTCCTTTAGAATATCTAAAACAGCAAAGAGGTGGAGGAAAAGTAGCAGAGGAATATAGCAAACTCTGATGCATCTGCAAATCAGATTTATGAGTAATGTCTTCCATCCTGATTATTTGACAACAGGAATTGCAAACATGGAGCAGAGAAGTGAGATCATTTCTTTTCCGAAATGAATGTTCAATGAGTGATCCCAGAAATCTGTTTCTTAGCAAAACTAGTAACTGTGTTTTCTTTCTTTACTCAAATGTATGATCAGTTGTTAATTGAATTGATGTATGATCAGTTGTTAACTGAATTGATGTATAATCAGTTGTTAACTGAAAGGAGACATGACGTTTTCAGACAATACATGAAAAATCAATGATAGAAGAGAAAGAATTTGCATACAATGTTTACACAATCGGGTAATGTTTGAGAGTTCTTTTATTTTTACTTTTTATTTTCCTTGTTTTTCTCTTATCGTTTCGTTTATCTAAACCGCATGGAGTGCACGCAATAAATATAAACAGTATGTAACATAAAAGTCATGTTTTTTAGTTCGATGATTTATAATACTTCGTATTGTAGATTTTCCTTTGAATTTCTGAGATATGACTGAGCAGATTATATGCCTTAAATCTATAGTGATATTAATAGCATAAATGAAATAAATATTGACCAATGAAAGTAGTCTCCCTTAAACATTCTCTCACATTGTCTAATAAGCGTTTCATACCAGAAAATGCCTTGCATGGCAAGGCATCTGCAGCCTTTCAAAAGTTCATTACTAATATAATAAGTTTGTAATATAAGTTAAATATTAAAAAAAATCAAGAATATTAGTTAACTTTCCAAAAACATATAATTGCATTTCACATGACAGTATTCCAGACCTTAACTTTATTTAAATCTCCTTGAAAGCTTTGCACGAATTTTAACCAAAAATGAAAGCTGTAGTCTGAATCAGATTCTATAGCTGCGGAATTTGAAAGAAATTTCGCAGTTGTATTTTATATATATACCATAACTGCGTTATAAAGTAAGTTATAGTTATAGAATTCTTTTATAAATATAAATATTCTTATAAATATCCAAAAATATATTTCACCTTATTCAATATTCTCTACTATCGATCTACCTGAAGAAAGGATCACTAAATCAAGTGTCATTATAAGTGTACTGCGAGTCAAAAAATATATGCATTCAATTTTAGAGGTTAATAGCATTTTTTTTTTTTTTGCTCAGAAAAGATTATTTTATTACGTTGTTAAAAATTATTAATATTCATCTTCCTTAGAATATTTATATCGGTGTATAATAATTCATAATATACATAAATATTTAAATTCCGTCCTTCAAGTGGGACATATCGCATCATATTCAGATAGAGCACATTACAAATTAAATTTCTCCATATTTGGTATATATGCACAGTAGTGTTTTTCCTAGACCTATCTATCTGATGGACTAATCACTGTGACGAAATGTCACTATAAAATAATTTGTTTATGTTACGTCCCATTTTCAAACGACTTCATGCCATAATTGAAAAAAAAGAAAAATCAAAAGTGTAATTAGAGTCAGGGATAAGTGTTAACGGCTATATAAAACACGAACAAAATAAAAACAGATCTGAGCGTCTATAAGCAAATACGTCATAAGACCCCAATCCCCCCCATCTCCCGTCAACCAGAGCCATCTGGACCAGGTTAGTAATCAATCACAGTGATAACGGGAGGGGTGTATTCTCAATGATACCGGGGAGACTCGGGGGTGGGAGGAGCCTTCACTTCGTTGAACGGGCTTTTAGGTTCTTCCCGTATTGATAGAAACACTTATTCATGAGCATTTAGTTAATTGAAATTAAAAATCATATAAATAGATGGCACATTCCATTTTTTTATTATTATTTCAACATCCGTTAAACTTTTTAATTAATTTAATACTTCTAAAAACTTATCAGATTTTTTTTTGCCGTGCTTTATTTTCGGTCACAAATTGTATAATTCCCATTATTTTATTTTTAAATTCCGAAATGTATTGTAATTTCCTTCATTTCCACTCCACTCTTTAAACCTTTAAAAAATTCTGCATATCCAACTATCATTTGATAAACTGAATAAAAAGAATGAATTCTATTGAAGAATGCAGGATATTTGAAAGCATAATCCTTGTTCACATATTGTGTTACTGAATGATATGAAAAAGAGATTAAAATGCATATGTATTCTTATTTGTGAGGATTTCTTTTTCAATTTGCATGCAACCTATTTTGATGTCAGCAAACACGTTTTTTATTTCCCGATATAGATAAAGTAAACATTTCCCTACTCAGTATCGTTTTAAGAATTGAATATATCCGTAATATGATCTGCGAAAATGCAGAAAAATATAACAAACACACACACACAATATATATATATATATATGCATTCCTTTTCAAATCGAACAAATGCAACGCACTTACGACGTTTTCTTGAACAGAATAAAAAGGTATTTATGCTTGCATTAAGGATTTAAAAGGAATATACTTTGAATATCCAAATTGAAACTTTGTATCAACATATTATAGTTCGAAAACTATTTGCCTTCTGAGGGATTTTATGCAGTTCTCCTGTCAAAATATTGTTTTTTTCCGAGTGTTTTGGCAAATATAAACACGTCATATAAGATATTCCCTAGGGAGAGACGCATATTGCTATGAAAATTTTATGAGCATTTGCATATATTCCTTTTTTTTCCTAATTCTGGTTCTATGAAAATGGAATATACACTTCTATTTTAAACAGAAATCTGAAGTTAAGTGCTTAAATAGAACACAATGTTGTCTAGATAGCAATGCAATATGTATACTTTTTTTTCTTTACTTAAGTAAGCAAACACTTCATTAGCTTTCTGATTCATGTCTCACTTTAATAGTAAATTCTTTTAAAATTTATATATTGAATTGTAAGCTAATACGCTAGGCACTATTTTTTTTATTTTTGACCGTTCCATCACCACCCTGTAGTAAATTTTTCCCAATAGATCTCGAACAAGTTTATGATCTTGGTTCTAAACTAATATCATTATACAGGGTGTGTAAAAAATAATACAAGATTTGAAATTGCCTCCATTTGCTCAGTAAAGCGTTGGCAATCCTATTGAAAAAAATCACTTGGCAGCTGATTGTTTAGGGTTAGTAAAAATAGAGCTTTACACGATAGAAAAATATGTTAATGTAAGAAAAGTTATCAGCGTTAACGAAATTACTAGTTGCATCATCTTTCATTCGAATGAATATTATCACATAATAATTTTTCGTTTACTGAGAAATATTAATTAAGAAAAGAATATCCAAAGAAATAGTTTCGAAACTGTCAAATGTCGATAATTATTTAGAACTCAAAATAGTATTTGTATCATTAAAGGGTGTCCCAAAATTAACGCAAGAATTGAATTTGCCACCATTCGTGCAGTAAAATGTTTGCAACCCTATTAAAAAAGCCATTTGACAGCTGACAGTTTAGGATTAGTAAAAATGGAGCAATACAAGATGTAACAACGTGTCAACGCAAGATTTGAAATAAATAAAAACACAGTTTTTTTTTCCTTTGAATTGTTATATTTAATTAAATAGTAAAGTGCACAGAATATATTTATGTATGGAATAACACATAGGACAAATGGCCTCTACCGTTTTGCCTTGCACATACACTCTCTTTCTTAGAATTTTTCCATGATTATTTTTCATAAATGTGGCTGAATTTTGGTGATGCAGCGTTCTCCTATGGCGTTGCTGGTACATACGCATTCTTTTGTCGAAATGTTCCATGACCATTTTGCAGAAATGTGGCTGAATCTCGTTGATGCAGCGTCGAATTTCCTCTTTCAACCTTCGCGCGTGCTTGTGGGCTTGCTGGCATAGACCTTTGACTTCAAATAACCCCATAAAATGAAATTCAGTGCCGTTAACTCACGTGATGTAGGGGGCCAATTTTCAAATTTTTAACTGTGGTCAACAGACTTCCATTATTTTTGAAATATTGTTCAATAATGAAAACACTTTGTTCTATCGTGTAACGCTTCATTTTTACTAATACTAAAAAATCAGCTGTCAAGCGGTATTTTTAATAGAGTTGTCGGCCATTTATTCCTCGAATGGTGGCAAATTGAAATCTTGAGTTAATTTTAATACATCCTTTATAACGACATGAATATATTTAAGATTTGAATGTTTATTTTGTTTGTGTTTTACATTTATATATTCATTACTGTGGTATCTATGGATATTAAATTTTTAAATTTCATAATTTTAAAAAAATGTTTCTTTATTCTTTAATTGCAAAGAAAATTTTAAAATTCATATTCATTATTAGTCATATTCATCAGATACATGATGAATATGAATAATAATTTCTGCAAAGAGTGACGCCAAATTTATACGTATAGACTATATAGGATGGTCATTAAGTCTTTTTTGATTAGCAAAACGTATTATTTATTATTCATTTATATTTTTTTTACTTTCTATTAGTTTTTTATTATTGTTATTTCTCTGATTAATATACTTTATCTAACATTTTTGTTAGTCTTTAATATTCTGATCAATTATTTTATTAGTTTTTTTATATATTTAATAATAAATCATTACTACATTTTGTAAACATTTTTTTTCAGATTTACAATCAGATGCTGCATCTCTTCCAGAATCAAACTAAATAAAATTGTATGATTAAATGATCATTAATGTTCAAAATATTAAAGTAGTAAATGGTCAGAGTGAAGGTAATAGTTTGGGAACTCTAGGAAATATCAGAAATTGAATGAAAAATCGATATCAAAATCTTATATTTGTAAACTTGATACAAATCAGATTAACTAAAAGTGCTCAAAAAAATGCTTGTAACGTATTTATTTTTAGAAAATCCGTATGTGATGTGTGGAATAATTGATAGCACTTTTGGTATGATTTAATCTTCCAATAGACCAGCATCAGCGTTAATACTCCAATGTCTACTACAACTACTTTGCTACTATTTACATTATGTTGCTATGTTGCCGCCAAGATTTGTCAGGAACCTAATGTTTTGCTACAACTGCCTCAATATTTAGTTTGGCGACCAGGTGTTCTGTGATTTCAGTGGTAGCGTGAAAATATCTGACTCCAGTGTTTAGCTCTGAACTTTTATTGTTATTTATTCTACATGGATGTGTTATCGTCGATATTTGATAGCAATTAGATTCAATATTTTAGCTTGATAAAATCTAATGGTGTACTAATGGTATAACGCCTTTGAACATTACAGAAAACATACATTGCAATGTGTGTGTGTGTGTGTGTGTTTTTTTGTTTTTTTAAATTTGATTGGACATACACTTGCTATAGAATAGGGTAGCGTCAACCTTCCAAATGAAACAATTACGAAGTGTCTTAGCTCATAGAAACATGTCTTCCCTGAAACAAATGCCAAATAATTTAATTAATCTTGAATTAATAACCATTTCTGTAAAATAAGCTTTAAGATTCAATTAGAATAAATTAATTTAAAACGTCATGCTTTAACGCTTGATCAAATTAATCGAAAATATGTGTCAAATCATTCACTAAAAGTACAGTTGATATTGACATTATTATTTAATCATCTTCAATGGTTAAAGCCAAGCTTAATTATAATTCTTGAATGGCCTGAAGTCGTCTTTGCTACTATGTTGACAGTTAGAAATATAACTTCAATGGATAGCGATATAATTAATATAATCCGGTGACATTTTATAGTCAAAAGTAACCTTTTCTCTATTATGGAGCCAAGCTATCTTTGGTCAATCTTTGTTGTTATAAAATTCTTTTTTTTTTGTGTGTGCATCAATGCATTTATTTTTCTTATTCATTTAATTCGTATCTCTGAAATTTACATAAGATATCTGAAGAAAAAAAAACATATTTTATTTCTTAAAAGTTTATAATATTTTTTACGAAAACTCTGAAGGCAAATAGCATATACTTTTTATTCATTTTTATTTAATTTTTTTTCCTGTCTCTAAAAAGGGAATTACATCATCGTTATTTTAATCGTTTTTTTGATGCGTTATGAATCATAAATTCTCTACAGACCAGTGTTCTTGATGAATACATAATCTATATATTAAAAGTTACAATAAATTATTCAAATTAATAGAAATTTTAGTACTTCACAGTGGTGCCATCTGGTTTTGAATTTTAGAAAATAATGTTTTCAACATTATACAAAATTTATCATAAGAAATAATAAAATAAAGACTACAAAATAGAAAAAAAATAACGAATTATTTTTGATAACACCATTAAAAATGTATCTGAAAATTATTTTTATGTATAATTACTCGACATTTCAGAAATTCTCTCTCCTTTCGTTAAAAGTGTCAGAAAACCGATAAAAAAATAAAATATTGAGAAAATATGAATAAAAACAACATTCTAAAGTCATCCTTTGAAAATAATTTTAAAAAAACTTAATTACCAAACTTATCTATAAATAAGATTATAAAATTGCAATAACGATGTTCAGGATGAATTTAAATAGGATTATAAGCATGAAAATTTAGTTTATCTTCTAATCTTGTTAATTTTTTGCATTAATTTTCTTATTATCAAAGTTTTTTCCCGATAATTCATTTTCTACAAATGGTTAATTTTCTAATTTTGGTTAAAATAAATTTAAACCAATTTTTTTATATACTTTCCACATCTTTGATTACAATTAATTACTTTTCGAATATGTAACGAAAATTCATAAATTACAAGTTATGATGGATAAATGTGCTTTATTTAATGTGTTTCGTGTTCAATGTTTATTTTTTATGTTATTTTCTTGGGGATTTGAAAATTTTAATGAGTAAATTGGAATAAAATGTCGGTTCGTATTCGGTAATTTAATCGCATCCGTATCACATAATACAATTTCTTTCCACGATTTTTTTTTTTTACATTATCCTATACAATTACTTCATTTTAACTTAATTTTCGAATTGAAATGTTAAATTTGTTTCATTTTACAATCTTTAATTATTTTTGAAATAAAACTTATTGGATAAAAACTATGCAGTTTCATTATGATATATGTTTTCACCAATATTATTATTCCAATCTCTTTTCATACACAATAGTTAAATCTTAACTGTTTCTTCAAACTTTTTATGACCCGAATTAGAACAGTTACACAAGATATTCCACGATATCTCCACTTCGTTTATCGCCTTCTGAATGCCGGAAAAAATTAGTGAAGATATTTTTAAAATATTGTTAGGTATTTTGCTCTAATGTGGAGACATTTTTTTTTTTTACTTTATGAAACTACAATCTTTGATATGAAACAAAAGATCAGGTGACGTTAAAATAGTAAATAATTTAATTTTTTTTCAAGTATACAAAGTTTTTTTTTTTGTTTTTTTTTTAATTTTAGGTATTAGTTGCTACGTTTGTTGGAATAGTGTGTGTGTGTGTATGATTTTCGAATTTTTTGTGAATTATTAAATTTAATTTCATAGTAAAATTTTAGTTACAAATTTAATTTTACATTGAGTATTTTAATGCCCATTCTCCTTATAATATTACATTAAATTATAGAATCCAACACGGAATTTTCAAGAATATTTCATAATTAATTGCACAGTGAGAAGTATTTCATATTATGTAAAATAAACAAGTCAAAATCTTACTTGAAAAATTTAAGGCTGAAAAATAATTTCATATAATTCAGTACTTTCTTTTAGAATATTTTAAAATTAACAATGAATTCTCACAAATTTTTTCAATTTTTTTTTTCAGTACAAAACTGGCATTTTTCATTTTTTTATCATTTGAAAACATAGTGTTGTTTTGGTTCGAGGCTCTTAAAGCCACAAAATGCACATTAAGAAAAAAATAACGATTTATTTCTTTTGAGGCTTAATTTGTCGCTTTTAGGGTTATTAGAAAATGATAATGCAGGTTGTCACATTTGGCGACTTACCTCCAACAAAGTTATAACTTTGAGTGAATGTCAGCCATGTAACCAACTCCTATGTCTGGCCAATAAAGGGCACTGTCATAAGAAGTTATCGCTCGAAGAAGCAGGGAGAAAATGGGAATGAAAACGAAACAGCAAGGAGATGTATCTGATTTTAACAAAAAAATAATTTGGGCCAAGAGAAAAAAGTTTTGGAGCTCGAATAATTTTGAGATAAAAAAAAATCATTTTCTAAATATCGACGCATGCGTAATCTGATAGTCACTGGTTTAAACTGATAAATGCCATAAATTAATTAACACAAACAATGACTTAAAAAATTAATAATGTTCTCACATGATAGCATAAAATTTGGTAAAAGATATTTCAATTTTTTAGAATTCATTTTAATATATTCTTTACTTAGCTAGGAAATTCTAAGAAAATTCTTTCCTTCTATAAAGTTGAAGTCTAGATATTTTGTGACATTTTTAACACCTGAAACGAAGACAATATATATTTTTCAAACTTCCAGTATCTCTAAATAAAAATCAAATCCCTTTGGAGCAAGGATCCCAATACTCTTCAGCGAAGTGGAAGATGATTTACCATCTGTCTTAGGAGACAGTTCTTTAGTATCACCAGCTAGGGAGCACTTGGAAAGGTGATATATCTTGATACTTCGCACTTAGAACAAAAGCAGTTAAAATGAATTGCCAGCAATCCGCCGTTCCCGATAAAGTGTGATTTGTCAATTGCCAGGAGAATATTGAATAATTAAGTGATACGTGACTTCCCTGAATTCTCCGTGAAAAGGGAAGCATTCGGAATCGCAATAATTAAAAGAGTAGAGAAATATTTTTCATGGTTCCTTATTCACATGGGGGTTGGTGCGTAGATTGGATTATTCATTTTGTCCATTAAATCAGCAATTGGAACCGATTTTTATTAGTTTACAACTACACAGTTCAGCCTTATATAAGGAAATTCACGTGAATTAGGGAATTACATAAATCCTGTTTACGATATTTCCACATTTTTACTTTCTGGTATATGAAATATAAAGAAAGTATTGTATTTAAAAAGAAAAAAAAAATCGAACTCGAGATTTTGACGAAACTCAATTTTCAAATCTCCCTCAGTTTGAAAACAGATTTTTGGAAGATATCTGTCTGTATGTCTATCTGTAGCAGAGATACCTTGAAACCATTTTGAACTACAGGGCTGAAATTTGATGTAGAGAATTTTCACCAAATTTGTAAAATTCTATCAAATTTTGAACATAATCCATTCTGAGGAAGTATGCCTATTCAGCTGTCCGAATGTATGCTAAAATGAAAGCTACAAAATGAAGAGAACTAGATGGATAAAATTTGGTACATATATTTATCATCTACATTTTAGACACTTATGAATTTTATACCAAATCCAACTAGGGGTTGACCATCTACTGGCGAGTAGTATCAGAAACACATAAACACAATAGTTTAAAAAGGCAATATATAAAATATCTATAATATAGATTTAATATATAAATATATAATATAATAGATTTAAATTTATAAAATATGGAATCGCACAATAGATTCAGTAGAAATAATTAAATCACACTAAAGGTTAATATTTCTTAATTATTGTATCTCAATGCCATGCTAGCTATTCTCTGAGATAATACTTTAATTAGAGAGTATGCACGAAAATTTTGGAGAGACTACTTCTCCTAGTTATTTATTATGACTCAAGTCTTCACGGTAACCATGTTTTCATATAATTTTATTGAAGTATAAGTTTAAATGTAGTGATATTTATTGGAATGTGACCAATCATATTAGATAAATATATTAATATTCCACCAAATATTTTTAATTAATATTTTTTTACATATTTTCTTATTCGACATCTAAGAAAACTACATTTTAAAATCAATCTTCCTGCCACCTCATCTCAGCCTAAGAGCCACAGGCAGCTGCCTAGTCTGTCTTGTCGGAAACCTACCACCAACGTTTTAACCATGCAATACGCCTTAAGCTGAATCAGAAGAATGAAATTTTTCAGATTTAGTGAACTGGTATATCTCAATTTTAAAACAAAAACTATTGTGAAATTAGAAGTCTTCTTTATTTCCTTCTTGAATAATATGAATGAATCAATTTTGAATTATGAAACATTTATACCTTATATCTATCTTGAGAATTCTCCAATCAAAGTGATCCAATTTGAAACTTCTGCTTCTTTAACACCGGATCAATTTGAAGCTATAAAGCATTTCTGCATTATATTTGTGCTTTATAATTTCGCCAATATTTATAGTCATGTTTGAAGTTTTTTCCTCTCAAAGGGCCGCGGTAGCCTGGTGGTAAGGTTTCAGGTTCGAGATCCAGTTCCACCGAAGAATCTTCGTGGAAGTGGGTCTGATGCCTAATGCATGTTAAATCCGTCGGAGTCAAACATCCTCCAGCTGGTGTGATGTGGAAGTTTGGATCCGACGGGGGTGTCTCTTCAGGTGTCGCTCTCGACTTCTGACCGCCGATCGAAATTATGTGGTCCGTACGAAAGTAGCCCTAGTGTTGCTTTAAAACGGGGCATTAATATATCTAAACTAAACTCTGCTTCTTTAATTGAATCAGTCGAGTTGCAAAACAATTCTTCCTTATATTAACTTTGTAGTTTCTTCAGTTTTCGTAGGCTGAATTGAAGTTTCTGATTACGCAACAAATTATTTTCAGCTCCTCTTATTGAGTGATTTCATTTAAGAAAACGCAAAAAGTTTTTTTTTTTTTTTGAATAAATGCATTTTTGTAGAAAACGATTACATCGCATCAGAGTTAAAAGTTTTCAAACGAATCATAACTGACATTTCAGTCTCGAACATACATCATTCAGCTATGATATATATTTCCCATTTCCTTGAATCAAATTAAGTTGTCTTGGAACGCATAAACTGCTGAACCTTGTCGAGGAAAGAAAGGAGCAGTATAAGGGGAATGTTCCTTAGCATTATCACCCATTGAATTTTCGGAGAGGTAATACATCTTGATACGGCTCGCTTCTAACAAAAGCAGTGGAAATGAATTGCTGCAATTTGTTTGTTCTCGTCCAAAGAAAGTAAGAAATGCCTTTAGTTCGTAGAATATTGAATGATTAGTAGTACCATGTTCCTTCCAGAGCTGCACTCGAAAGAAAAACTTTTGGTATTCTAATAAGGGGAGGGAACTGGAAAAGGCTTTTGCTTGTTCAGTTTAGTAAATAATGTGAGTGTTTATTTTACGTGAAGAATTTGCAAAATAAGTCATAACTTCTCTAGTAAACATTTTTATCCAGTCTATATATTAAAGAGGCATGCTAATGTCATTATAATTTTCTATCATTATTCATTATATTCCGAATATATTCAAAGTTCTATGATAAATTGCTTGACTCATTTAATTAAATTTGGATTTCAACTACGTGGTGCCATCTGGTATTGAATTTCAGAAGCTAATTTATTCATAGATTAAAGAATATTTACAATCGTCGATTTTAACTAAGAGATTCAAAAGCAGAAATTGATAAAAATAAAACTATCAACTTATTATATATTTATTAGTGTACTAAAATATTTCTGATTTAAATATATTATTTGACTCATTTAATTAAATATTGGTCCCAACAACGTGGCGCCATCTAGTATTGAATTTAAGAAGCTAATTAATTCATAGAATAAAGAATATTTATAATTATCGATTTTAACTAAAAGATTAGAAAGAAGGAATTAATAAAATTAAAAGTATAAACTTATTAGTACATTTGTTAGAGTATTAGAAATATATATTTTTTAAATTCCCAATAAATGTTTTTAAAAAGTGAGAAATGTTAGTTATAAGATAGATTAATGAAAAAAGTTTTTATAAAATCTGTAAATATTTTTTTTTCATGTTAATAGTATATTATTAGAAGATTTTTGTATATCCAGACTGACTCACACGTTAGTACGCTTAATATTTTCCATTTTTTTGACTACTAAATTAATTTGGCTAGATATAAATTATATATTTTTGGGAGACATATTGTAAATTAGATGAAGGTTTCTATGTAATATATTTTTTCATCTGCGAAATTCTTATAGTAGAAACTTATTTTTACTTTTCTTTTGTTGGAGTTATAATTTTAATTTGTGCTCAATTGACAATTTCTTGAAAAATGAATGAAAATTTCTGATTTTAAGAATTATTTCTAAGAATAAGATAATCCAATTACGAAAGGCATAATAATAGAAGAAATATTAATTAAATATTTGAACACTGAAAAATTAGTAAAGTTTCTCCATAAAACAAACAAATTAAATTTATGAATGCTTATAAGCTGAATTTGTTAAGTTTTTTTCTTTTGATAAATGTCAGCGTAAACGCGTTTACATGAATGTTTCACTTGTTTACGCATAAACACGTATATTCTTACTAAATATCGAGATGAAATTAAAAACCGAAGTACTGATTGATAAAGATCTAAAAGGTTCTTAAAACTTAAAAATTGAAGTTTACAGTAAATTAATTCAAGTTTTGCTGAATCATGCATAATCAAGAAGTACTTTTACTTTTCAAAAAGATTAAATAAAATACAAATTTTAAATCA
>JAPMOR010056845.1:0-11137 GCA_026543865.1 Argiope aurantia | reverse complement strand
TTTGTATAAATCTGTAGAAAGACTGATAATTTGAAATATTTAAGTCCCATAACTCAATAGTATGTATAAAATATCCCTTTATCCCGAATATATATCTTAAAAATGACAGGTTTTGTTCCTAAAAATGAAACAAAAAAATGAGACCATCGTTCGAAACGAATCGGCATTGTGGACAGGAACAATCGTTGAAACCGATTTTACATATATCAGAATATCGGTTTTGGAATGCTTAAAAATTTTCTTTTTCTTGATCATTTCTCGATATCTCAATAACTTTCCAAAAATCATACATGTTATTAAATTTTGGTAGAAAAATTTTACTTTCTCTTGCTGGTCAAAATTTACAATTCTTGTGTTTGCTACATATTTCCAAAATAGCAATTCAATGCATCAGTGTGTATAGTTGAAGATATGTATCAAATTTTAAACACTTTCCGTCAAAGGAGTGACCGCCAGTTGATTTGTAAATTTACGAGTATTTGAAAGAAATAATTCGAAAGCCCAACTGCTTTAAACAAAGGGAATTTGGAATGTGATCTAATCACCATCACTGCTGATATGTTTGAACTTTAAATTTAATTAATGGGAAGGAAAATTTTCAAAATCAGTATTCAATTTTCTTCTATGAAGCGCGAAACGTACCATCTTCTGTTACTATAAGAGAGAAAGGAGAAGGAAGAATTCCACCTCTGGCACATAACTGCTATGTCCTAGCTTTCAGCCAATCCTGTACATGTGTTAAAGTAATATTGAACCTTTAGCACTCTTATATCAATTCTGAATGCCATTGTGCAAGATGCATAGTTTTCACGTTCTTGCTAGATAATGATTATTATATAGGCCTTACAATAAGAAAAAACTTCCACATTAATTTTTAGGAATTATATAAATTTGCAACTAGTTTTCAGATATCTAAGTACTAAAAGGAAACTTTATATCCACATTTATATAATGTCATTAATTTCGGTATTCAAAGGGTTAAATAAATTAGTACTTTTATGAGCCAGCACTGTTTTGTCTTGAAGGAAATTAAGAAACGCGTGTATTGTACGTGCTTCAAAGAGCCCTATAATGAAAAAAGAGGTAACAAAAACTTAACAGTAAAAAAAAAAAGTGAAGTACTTGAAATGAATTCTTCATAAGACGTTTTTACTCAACTTCTAAAATGGAGTAATAATATAGATTAGATGGAATTTTGTAGCCAAAATTTCGTTTCACTTCTTTATATGCTAAAGTTAGAATTTTTATTTTCTTGTATTCTGAAATACAGAGAAAGTATTGTAATAGGCAAACAATCCAAATATAGAGACTCTGAAGAATCTCCGTTTCAGGTCACCCCGAGTTCGAAAAATACATTTTTAAAAACACTAAATTTTATAAAGATTTCCACAAGAGGATCAGCGCTTAGACGCAGTTGAGAAAAAAGTTGGATGCAGATTCTATTTATGTGGAGCCAAATTTTCATATCAGATTTTTAACAGTTTTTAGTTTATCGTATACAAAGCATATATACAAAGGAAAAGTACTGTATTGTCAAAAATTCGTATTCGACGTTTTGACGAATCGCCACATTTCATCGGCTCTGAGCTCGAAAAACACATGTTTGGAATTGTTTCATGAACTTAATATCGCAAAAACACTTTCATCTAAATGGATGAAATTTGGTATGCATTGTTTACACCAAGTAATGGTTTCTGTCTGACTTTGAATGGAATCTATTCGTTGAAAGTCTACCTGTCCACGAATCTAAGATGCTATTAAAGATGAATGCATGTGTTAATTGGCGCTCTCAGGATCAGATCGTTTGACCTACAGTTACTAAATTTGGAACATAAGTACCTTGGAGGGTAAGAATGTGCATTTGAGAGTTTTTTTTAAATTCAAATTAATTAAAAATTATGTTGAATTTTGTCATTTTTTCGCTATAAATTCCGAAAATACTATTGCACAAATATTTTATCATTCCAATATGTATAAAAATACCTATTTAATCGGGGTACAAAATATTTTTAATATTTTTGGAATTAAATGTTTTAAAAAATTTTAATAGTATATTACATCTGTTACCCTGAATCTCAAACTGTTTTCCTTATTTCATCAACTATCTTATTACTTGAATTTTTTTCTGTAGTTGCAAGTGAAAGAAGAAATATTCTTCTTTCACTTTCTAAAGTTTGCGGTATTGTAACTTCACAAGATGGGTAACAAAGTGAAGTTACAATACTGCATATTTTTGAAGATTGATTAAACGACAATCGACATTTACATTTGTAATAACACCATGATGTCACGGGACTGGCCCCCATTCGGTTCATATACACAATCAATAGAATTTAAGACAATAAAGTAGGATGACTTTAACGTCTGGGAATTCGATGGAATCACAATTATATATAAATGATTTGAATGAAAATTAAGATAATAAGTACTCTATCGCATTGGCTGGTCACCTGAGGCGACTAGTAAATAATAATTGCAAAACGAAAAGAGTTGGATGAATAAAATTTAATATATAGATTTAGCTTTGATCAAATTTTGAACCAAATTCATTTAGGGGGTTGGCTGTTGGTTTCCCGCATTTTCAATTCATATAAATTCGATAACTCTAAAACGCAGCGTTTTATATAAATGAAATTCAATACTCAATTTTATCATCTAAAATATAATTTTTTCAAAAACATTGAATCAAATCTGTCAAGAGTTGACATCCGTTTGCACTTTCGCATCTATGTAAACACGATAAATCATATTTCAATGATTTAAATAAAATTTCGTTACGTAGTTATGTTAATAAAATTGTAATACTGCGTCTTATGTTCAAATTAATTGGGAAAAATGTATTCAAAATGTATATACGTTGCTTTAAATATATTATAAAACGCAAATTTTTCCCGTACATATCTCTGAAAATAAAATTCAGAACACTCGTGGCAATCGGAGCATTTCCGAGTTCCGCAATTTTGGGCAGGCAGGGTCAAAATAATATTCCTGTTGCAGAATAGGCCGGAAAGTTTCGGGAAGACCAACCTCAGGATTTAATTTTCTTAACCACAGATTTAGAGGCTTAGTGAGACACTTTTCATTGATAATTAGGAATATAATAAATTTTTTTAAGTGGAGTGAGATGCCTTAGGCAATGATAATAGTCAAAAATTCAGTTCTAAAGTGGAGTTTTTTGCCAGTGAGTTTTTTATCTAATTGATAAATTCTTCGAATTTATATGTCCAAAAATATTTTAATTATAAAAACAAACTAGAAAGATATTTGTTTTTAAAGTATTTTTTTAAAGGCAAATCTATTATACGTTGTGATGCAATAATTTTCATGCTGATAACCACAGAAAAATTAATTCTGAATAAATCACTCCAAAAGTAGCATAATACGAGTATAGGTTTAATAATTGCAGTGAATTTATTTTTAATGAAAGATACTAATTATAAAATTTTCAAAAATTAATGTTGTGTAATTTGAAAATTTAAAATATATCTTGCATGATAAATAATCTCTAAAAATAATTACTATTGCTTGGAAAAAATAGAATTAATAGATGTATTATGTTTGCAAATATTGTTGTATGCAGCTTCATAAGATTGTAATTCCGTCTAGAAATGTGTATAAAACATGCTTCGAGAATGAGGCGGAAAAAAAGAATTCCAATAAATTTTTGTTGGATTCATTGTTGAAGCCTAATTTATAAACTTCTCATTTTTAAAATCTACAAAAATGAAGTATATTTTTGTAATCAGTGAAATGCCTTTTAACTTATTAGACTAAAATTGACAAATCATTTTGAAAGCTCAGATATTTTCCAGTTTCCTTTAATTGGTGTTGAAATTTAATACTAAACACTTCAGTTCATTACATCTTTTATTTCATTTTTTTTATTGTTCCAGTAGATATAAAATGAGAATGAATCAAAATCATGAAATTGTAATTTGATTATTACAATTCTTTTTCTTAATTTCAGTGCATAAATGAAAAATTAAAAAGCTGGAGATGGTTGAGTAACTTCTGCGAGAATTGGTTCTAGGTAAACTAAAAAGGCATTAACTCGTTCTTTTTCACGCCTCAAGAATGATATTCTCGCCGAAATAACTTCATGTTAAAAAATGTCGGAAAGTGCTTTAAAAATTAAAGACGATAAACAGATTATTACCTCTTATTACGCTCCAGTAACTGATTTCTAAACTGGTAGAGACAGTAAATGTATTTTTCTAAATGTTAAGAAATTAAATGTTTTATATTTTCCCCGGTCCTATCATTCATATTTAGTAAAAACGGTTCTTGATATTATAAAATTTTAAAGAATACATTCATTCTTCTACGACTGGTTACTACTGGTAAAGTAATGAGATGCTAAAGACCGCTGTGTGAGAAAAATTTTGATACTAAATTAGTTGACTCGAAATAAATTTTAAGGTATCGTTTCCAAATTTAAATTAAGCATTGTATTGCTATTTCAAATTGTTCCTTAAAATAAATTTGGAAGCAATCGCTACTGAAGGTAAAAGCCTGAATCAAACGCCTCAATTTTAATCAGGAAACAGTGAAGTTTTCTTAGCGTATGTTTTAGTGCATCAACGTTTGTTTAAATGCGACTAATGGTAACTTATAAAGTGTTGGGAGTCCGTAACTTTATTAGAAACGCCAATATTATGAAAATAACAAAATACAATTTTTCCATCATTTAAAGCATTTTTCTCAACTGCAACTTTGTGTCAATCTCCAACGACAAAACAGATAGCTTTTGGGGCATTCTAAGAGAGGGCAATCTGTGTCTTCATTTGAAAACTTATGGAGATGGGTTTTTCTTTAACATCAAAGTAAAAAGTTACACCCTGCGTAAGAAATTGCAGATGTTTCTTTTGATTGAAAGTTTGAAAGTCAGCAAGTATCTTAGTGTAAATTCACAGCAAAATGATGAAAATTATAATATGTCAGTATGGATGAAGCTCGGTTGTTCTGAGAAATAGTTCATTTAATACAACTGGTGGGAACCTTCTTGTAATTTTCTCTCAATATAACCTACGTCGTGTATAATTTCATCCATTATGGATGAGAATTAAGTATATATTTTGGGACAAAACCTTTTTCCGTTTTCCTATTAGGTCCAAAGTTTGACATAAATCATTATTTTTGTTTTGGATGTTGCATCCTAAATGACGTGTATCTAGTATATTTCATTTATAATTTGCCACTTAATTATAGTTTAGTAGCCATTATACTAGCATATACATATGTAGCCGAACTACTTAAACATTTTTAATGTGCAGAAATGAAATGGGTCTAACAAAAATTCTGCTTTTTTTTATGTTTTCACAATATTTTTTTCGCTATAAATATATACTTTTATATTTAAAGTAATATAATTCTTATGAGATTTAATGTCGTAAAACAGTGGGAGTGGTTCCCCCAACTCTTTAATAAAAGTGAATTTCTTTAGACGCATTTCCCACCAGTCGATTAATATGAAAATTTGACGCAGAATACAACTGCAGTCAGAAAATGACGCGCCAAATTAGATATATTTAAATCATTACATTTACATGTTTCTGAAAATACAGATAATGAAACCTTCGTTGGATTTGACATAAAAGTTGACTACTGCATAAACATGAAATCTGTTTACCGGATTTTGCTCTCTTCGTTTTGTCTTATCTTGCAAATTTATATTCGAACAGACTTTCTCTGAAACGAATTTTGCTCACAATTTGATAGAAATCTTCAAATGAGTGTAAAACATATATACCAAATATCATCGGTCTAATACAAAGCATTTGTGAATTATTTTTCATATATGGACAGACAGACATTTTCAAAAAAATGTGTTCTTTGAAGTGAGCGATGTCCAAAACGTGGAAATGTCTCAATCTCGAATCGAATTTTTTGGCGATTCAAATACTTTTTCTATGCTCCATATACGAGAAAGTGAAACAACTCCTGTCTACTTTGTGATTAGAGTATCCGGTCGTTTACGGATTTATTAAAACATATTCTTCGAATTTCTGTAAAGCTGAAGCAACTACCTTTGCACATCAATTCTATAAGAAATATACTGACTTTACGTTTATTTTAAAGATGCGAATATGAAAGTAGTTAGGGGACCGGCTAGAATTCGTTGATACAGAATTTTTTTTTAACACAGAAAGCAGATAACGAATTGAAAATTACAAAAGTAATATTGCTTCCTATTCCTATTACTAACAATAAACATGAGCATGTGCGTTTGGCACTGTGTAGACTACATTTGTTTGTCAAAATATACCATTAAATTTATATAATATAGGAAGATGGAAATGTGCACTGCAGAGCGATTTGTTTCATATTTTAATTTATTAGAAATGGAGATGAATTTTGAAAATATTGCACAAAAAAGAAGTGTATGCCATTTTAAAGTTATAATATCAATTTAATAATAGCTCAAATTTTTCCTGAATGATGGAAATTTTTTTTTAAACATTTTAAACCTATTTTCACTCTATTGCTTTTCTACCTTTTTATTAAATTTTCATTGCTTCATCAAGTATTTAATCACTAATTTCTTTTCATCTCCGAATCCTAAAGAAAAAGGGTACGGTTTATTATCCATGTGGCTTTCTAGACGAATCAGAAAAAGTAGTTACACTTCATAGCACATTTACGTTTCTAATAGCACGTTGATATTATAGGATTAGTCTGGATTAGAAAGTTTCATGCAGGCACGTCAAGTAGTTAGAATACACGTCAAGTAGTTAGAATAATACGGTTTTAATGTCTGACAAATCAAAGGAATAACGCTGAAACAAAGAAACAACTGAACCGAAAACAGATATAATCGCTACTTCCGGAGAATTCGCTGCTTAAACTATCGGAAGTGGTCTCCCTAAAACTTTCTCGCTTACTCTTTAATAAGCTGTCAGGCCAGAAAACTCCCTAATTGGCATTGGCGTGCAATAGTTACGAAATATTAACTTTGGCGTGAATTTAGTATTTTTACTGAATCTTGTGTGGTCCTTGATGAATTATTTGTGATTTATCCTTGGCATGCGTGAATAGTGTCCAAAAAATCGAGTTTGTATTTCAGACAAGTATTTCGCTACCGATTAGAACAAAAGTTTGCCACAAAACGGCACTTGCATTCACAAAATCAGGTACCAGATTCAATATATTTATGTCCCTGCGTTTTTGAATTATCAGATTAGTTTCTGAAAGTACAGACTGACAGACTGTCAACTCATTGTTGGATTTGGCACAAACTTTGATAAGTGTCAACACTATAGATGTTAAATTTCTATACCAAATTTTATTTATCTTGCTCTCTTTGTTTTATAATTACCGTGCTAACTTAAATTATAACAACCGGATTTGCTTTGAACAGATTTTATTCAAAATTTGATATAAAACTGCAAATTCGGTATAATTATCATATACGAAATTTTATTTGTCTAGCTCAAATCGCTTTTGATTTAACTTTGTCATAGACAGACGGATGGACTTGCATTTTCAAAAAATGTTTTTTCGAACTCAAGTTCTAAAATGTGGACGATTCGTCAAAATCTCCAATTCGATTTTTTTGGCGATTATTATACTTTATCCGAAAGAAAATCGGCTAGTGATGAAAGAACACTTGAAATTCCATAAAAATAGGCAATTTATTCGAGAATATAAAGGTTATTTTGTTTTCTCGCATTTTTCTCAAGTGTTTTTTTAATAAAATTCAGAATTTACAAATTATATAAAATTTGCAGAATGTTTGGAAAAAGAAATATAGCATTATATTAACATGTCAAATGAATGCTGTGCATATCCAATGATATATTATTTAATTAAAAATACATTATTTTATTTTTTTTACCCTTTTAAAAATCAAATATGATGGGCAACTATATAAAAACTGCAACTGAATACATTCGACATTATGAAAAGTTATTGCTGTTGCAGTGATCTAAATTTCATCTCTTACGTTAAAAGATGGAACTTTTTCAGTAAAGTGATATTATTTAAACTTGAATATTCGAATAAATCATCGAATTTTAAACGAGATGAGATATAAACTAAATATGTCTTCGTATTTGCAAGTAACGGCTTGAGATAGTATTTAAATTTTACTTAACATAGTCATTTAAATTTGTGCAAAAAGTGAACTTCTAACATTACGCAACTTAATCTACGATATAATTAAAAGAATACGGGCTATTTGAAGGCTTAACTTGTGCACTAGCCATGTAAGCGCATCGACAATATTCTTTGCCGTATGAGGAAGAAAGGAATCATGTCTAATAATTTTGGGAATGGTTCTGCCGGGACTGGAAACCCTGATACGGCTATAGGGTATTGGAGTCTAAATCCAATTCGAAATGTTAGTTCTTTTTCTCGTGCTTTTAGGAATGTGATTGCATTTCGCTGGCTTTTTGTCTCATTTCCATAAAATAATTGTGGGGTTGAACAGAATGTCGTATTCGACATAGATCCTAAGGCCTAACATCAGGGACAGGGGTTCCAAATTTTCTTTTACACGAATAACATGCATATTTTGCTTTCAATCGCATTATAATTGAAGTCACTTAGTTGGAAATCTACTGTTTCTGCAAATATTAATGGATTATTACATAATTAAATTTCTTGTTATTACGAATTGCAGTAAAATAAGTTTTCAAATATGTATTTGCATATTAAGTATGAAGAGGTTTGTGTAATATATTTTTAATCTTAATTAGAATTCGGTATTACTGTTCGAAATTCAAAGAATAGCAGTGTGTTTTAAAGCCCACCTTTTTGCTGCTCTTTAGAGAGCGATTGAAACATTTTTACTACATTACGATCATTTTAATGGCATTCATATTGATTTTTTTATAAGCTGCCCTATATATTTGCCTTTGGAATTATAAAAGGTAAATATGCTATAATTCACTCATGCGTAGTTAAAATTCTTTTTCTAAAATACTCATATCTTTGAATATCTATTGGGGAGATTCGTGAAATTAGACATTTCACGATCTTAAAATTTAAAAATTCTAAAAATAGTAGGAATGAAATCTAATTAATCCCTTCTCGATAGGACTTATAAAAGTGAATAGATTTGAATATAAGATGCTTAGGTGTATTATGAGCAACCAAAATTATTCTTTTCTTCCATTTAGTTGAAAATATCCGAATAGTTATGAAATAAATATTAGTTGCAATTCCCTGCTTGATTTTCTATATATCGATCAAACAGTCTTATAGACGAAATCTTTGACGTAATGCCAGATGAAAAACCTAAATGGGATAAAATATAGTCAACGAGAGGCGGACACAGAAATGAATCTTAAAATGGATGGATGAACCAATCCATCTTAGAAAAACGTTGATTGAGGCAATCTCTCACAGACTTCGACATGCAATATGGTAGTGCTAATAACTTCCTTTTGAGATAGGACGCTCCAAATATTAAACTTTGGAAAATCGCTTAAAGTTCGGCGACAGCTTGAGGCGTTTCACTGTTCCTCATTCGACAGTTGTGAAGATTCACACCGCTTGATATTCGAAAAAATGGATGAAATAAAGAAGCAAAAATTCAAACATCGTATTCTTGCTTATATTTTACCGTTAATTTATTTTTTAAAGTGTCTAGTATTGCCCTGATATTTAATGTAAAAATCACTGTAGATTATAATATATTTTAATGCACGTTTTGTAAGATTCGTATCATTTGGTTGAAGATTCTGTGTTTTATAATTCTAAAAGCTTATGAACAATTTAGGATAAAAAAAAAGAAATTATATTCGCCAATGTTTCGCTGTTTGCATGAAAATGCGTTTAATCATGCCTCACAGCGTTTACCATTACTGGATGATCCGCAACATTAACTTCTTTCTGTTCGGAGGGAACAAAATGTTCAATTACTGGTTATTTCTCTAAATGCCGTATGGCGGAATCTTCATGGTAAAATGTGGGCATATTTGTGCATTTTTTACATAGTCGTAATTTTAAAATAGTTCGTCCAGCCTTTATGGAGCAATTCATAATAGTGTGTAAATTCTAAAGTAACCAGATATTTTTGATCACGTATTTACAGAAAATGAATATTAATCTAGGGATTATGTATAATTACTGATGATCGTTCATAATCGCAAATTTATTATATTAACCGTAATATTTAGCAAATATTTGGGAAAGCAGCGAATGAGTTAAAATAATGTCTATGGTGATTCCTCTATTACAGATAAGTTGAATATACGGATTTTTAAGAACATTGTTTCCCATCTGGAACATTGGTAACTAAGATTAGTCCTGAGCTGAGAATGCTCTGCACAGATTGAGCATCCCTCTAAGAAATGTTGGCTCTTGCTTTCATCCATAGAGGGCGCTGCATTGATTAAATATCGGCGCCAATGAATAATTATTTGACAATACTTTGGTCCGGGCATCTTCGAACTAGTTTGGCATATTAGTAAATTCAAAGATACAAGATTTATCATGGCAAATCAGTATTGTAAACATTTAATGACGACTTCATCAGCATTGATTTTGTTAAGCATGGCATTAGCATAGCATTAAAATGTCAAGAGGGTGGGGGCATATTTTTTTAGTTCATAATTTCGAAAAGATTAGACTTAGACGAGTGAAATATTATTTCCTGGAGTTTTTGATGCTGTTTCGAAATTTAATGAATAAAATGGGTGTTACCATTGGAACAGTTAAGGTTTGTTCATATTTCAAAATATAGATGGACGCTTGTGAAATTTTTAATTCAAAAATCTTTAATTCCTTTCGAATGATTCCCTTTTTTTTAAAACTACGATGAACGAAATCAGAATAAAGATAGGTAGCTCCTTTATTTTTTTCGCGACTCCATTTTGGTACCTATTTGTACCATTCAGTTTGATCTTCGTGAGATAGCGTAGGCAGGACAGTTATTAAAATCCGTTGCCTTTCGTTCAGTCTGCTCATTTCTTGCGAAGAATCCAATGACAATTTACGGATATACATTTTCTTTGTAAAGTGCAATAACTTCCGAATTCTTTATCAGTTAAGGCAAATCTTTGTTGGTAATAATACTGGTTGGATTTCTGAATACCATTTGTAAGAAATCTAACTTACCAAAAACTTCTGTTGCCGGTGAAAATTTTTCAAAATTTAATTACTCAAATTTTGAAAATGCGTTTACGAAAGTTTA
>JAPMOR010056829.1:0-16606 GCA_026543865.1 Argiope aurantia | reverse complement strand
AAGATGAAATAAAATTTTTACAAAAATTATCTCTATTCCATTATCACCAATTAGCCCGACCGGAAATGCAGCTATGCAAAACTAAACGTCACTCCTCTAGATGCGCGCCAAGTTTTCTTGCCAAAGGTCCGAATCCCAGTAAATTTACAATGCAACAGGGGTAGGGAATAATTTATGTAGCGCAAATGTTCCATTCCCTCCGAAAATGACGTTTGCATTTTTCTACAACTAAGCCGACATTACGATTACCTACCGCAGAAGTCGCCAGTATATCTAAACTTTCTTTGTTACTGAAATATGCCTTTTTTTTTTTTTTTTTTTTAGAAAACACGCAAGTGTAAGCAAAAATTTTTAATTTCCTGCTCCGCATTCCAGCACTTTTCTGAGATAGCTTAAACGCTCAGGTTCTCAATTTTGTCTTCTCTTCCTTATAAGATCGTATTTTTAAATATTGCTGAATCAAAGTAAACAATATTATGCGTAATTAGAAAATTTCCTTGAGATCATGATAACTGGATGATGTACTACTATACAAATATTTTCATATGCCAGTTTTTGTGTATTGAATAAATTTGCATTTCTGTAATAAATGTGTTCATCTAAATGCGTGATTATTCTCTCTAAACTTAAATCTAAGCATATATCCACAAAATTTTACAGATGAAAGGTGAAACTTTGTTTGGTCATAGATGAATATAAGAGAAATATTTCACTAATTGACACATTTACTCTACTGTGAGTGCATAAAACTTTATTTTTTAAAAAACTTTTTACTATCAATTTCAACAGAAGCCACTTTTTTTCATACAATTGTCCACACATATCTAAGCAACAGCAATTGAATGCGTGTATGGTAAATGTTAAAGGCTGCCTATTCAGTTTTTAGTAGACAGTGCATTAAGTGCTGTTCTTCGGATTATTTGGTCCTTCAGAGGCCCATCTTCTTTGAGTGGGTGCGGACATCCCAATCCCGAGGTTCCTAGAGATTTTTATTCTCTTCCAGCTTATTATCCCCTATGCCTTTTGCTATTAGCTTGATTCTTCTATTCCTCGGTGGCAAGCTGGGGAACTGTCCTCTGTGGATCTCGGGTCTTATTCCGGTCGGAAGCAAGCTACCCGAGTGGTTTGTTGGCTAAAACTCAAACGAAAGGGTCACTTCTTGATCTTATTGTTAAGAGTGATCGCTGGATCTTTTGTGATTGACTCTGAGTACATAGGTTCTAGCTAGCACTAAGGTGGATACCGAGGCTAGGAATTTCCAGAGCCAGTAATTGCCTTCCCTTGTTGGGTTTCGTAGTGGGCGGTGCCGTGGGATCTCAATTTCTTTTCATATCGCATAAGCGCAAATCTCTCCTCAGTATGCATAAAGAGTTCAATCCTGTAAGTAAAATTCAATATTACAAATATTTTGTTATCTAGCACATTTCTGAAAACCAAGATACTTTTCATTTCGTTTCTTTATTCCTTATTCAGAAGATCGTTGCTGCTACCACCAGTGTAGCACCTTCTATATGAAAAAGGCGTTTTATTGATTTACTAGAGGAAATCTATTCATTAAAGCAAGCACAAAAAAAACCATATCTGCTCCTGTGAGTCCACATACATTCCTAAACTTCTCCAAAAGCGTCATTACATGTGGGGAAAGGTTCACGTTTCTATATATAAATATATGCAGAATTGAAACCGTAAGGAGTGACACATGTTCGCTAAATTTCAATTCGTCGGGATGGTCACCTATTTCCAACAAAATATTATATACTCACAAATCCAGAAGCCAGACGTAGGGTTCAAATTCAAATTCCCTATTGCTGATATTAGCTATACTTCCATTTGCACAAAAATTATTTAGCACAAGCGGTTCCTGTGCCAATTGTTTGAAACAGACTTTAGAAACAAAACCTCTTAAAAAAACATCTGATTCTAATCACTCACTGAAAAGTGTTCCAGAATTCCCAAACAAGACTTGCCGACATCAAAAAATTCAGTAAAAAAGAAAAACACCTTAGAATTTACTGACATTAAACTTGGAAAGCGTGGCCTTTTGTAAAAAAATCTTTCCATGGGGCTTCAAAGATCGACTTTACGCAACTCATGTTGTTTCTTATGGCACTCGCCATGGACAAACCCGCTGTTACGAAGACAGCGATTTTAAGCCGGAGGGGCAGAGTCTCTTGTTTTTATATTAGCGCCATCTAGGGCCAAGAGAACGACTTACATACACGACTAGGGCTACATACACGTCACAACCCTTTTTACGGGGCGGACTTCATTCACGCATTTCATTCACTCAACCACAGATCGTAATTTAGACTTGAATCAGAGAACGATCATCCCTGATCCAGTACCCCCAGTGGTATTACTCTCGACATGGAGGATTTTGTGGCCATGGCAGACTTATACGAGCGTCAACCACCAAGCACGCGGGGAATCTTCGGCCGGCGGGGTTCGAACTCGCAACCCAAGGGATAAGAATCCAACGCTCTACCAGCCAGGCTATCCCGGCAACTTGTTCGCCTTGCGGTTGGCAAATCATGGTTTACTCTATAAAGACTTGACGTCCATTTTTGGGGACACTCTTACCAGTCCCGATTTATAGCTTCATCGGCCTGAGGATGAAGATTCACTTGATATAAATTGCAAAGATCTGGCAACTCCAACAAATACCGGTTTATTTCCTCTTAAAAATCTCTCTATTTATGGGTATCTTTATTTCTTGGAATTGTCGCGGCACTCTGTCCAAAATTCAAGACATAAAATGCAAATTCAATAAATTTCATCCAGTCTGTTTCGTTATTCAAGAAACCTTCCTGACATTCAACATTCTCACAAAATTGCGCGGCTGTACTTGTGTTCGGAAAGATGCAGACACAGAATCTCACAATTTTGGTGGCGTCTTCATGTACATTTAAAATCTTTAACTGAGTACACCTCTCTCTTTACATACTTATTTACAGGATGTAGCTGTACCAGTTCACATACCAACTTTGATTACAATTTGCCATATTTATCTTTCACTCAATTATTTCATTTGTCAACAAGATTTCGACAATTTAACGGGCCAACTTACTTCGACTTTAATCCTACTAGGCAATTTCAAAGATCTTAGTACTTTGAGGGGTTCGGATGATTCGGATACAAATTCTCGGGGGAGGCATATCAAACAGTTTATTTCTAATAACTGTGTCTATCTGCTCAATAATTAATGAGAATATGTATTTCCATGAATTCACACTTA
This sequence comes from Argiope aurantia, assembly GCA_026543865.1. Lineage (NCBI taxonomy): Eukaryota > Metazoa > Arthropoda > Arachnida > Araneae > Araneidae > Argiope > Argiope aurantia. Next base: position 13,371 of record JAPMOR010056829.1, on the reverse strand, counting down.
CCTTCCATAGTCTTTATTTGGTCATATGCTTTCCTGAAGTCCTACCGTTGTTGACCATGAGCAAAAATCTATATAATGATGATCATTTTCTTATTATTGTGTCTCAAGCTAGTAGTGGTGGTTTGACTATTTGTTTTCCGCGTTTTCTATCAACTTTTTTTGCAGTTGGCAAATATTACCGATACTGCAGACATTTCGGAAACAATACAGATGATTGTTGAAACCTTAATAAATGATATAAATAACAGTGTACTGATGACTTACCCCAAAACATTTCGGAGACCGTGGTAAATTAAAGCTTGTCGCGCAGTCATAATAATAACAAAAACTTTGAAACATATTTTAAAAGTATCCTACGATTGAGAACTTAACCCTTAACTGAGGATGTGCTGTCTGTGAGACCGCTAGCGATGGATTTTCGGTCACCCCTATTCTATTTTTAACTCAATTGACTGTTTTGTGACCTTCAATACGCATGCACTTTTTCAACTGATTTCAGTGGATACGTTTTAAAATAATTCAGTTATATCTTTCAGGGCGGTCTCTAAGACCGCATCTCCCTGATAGTGTCCCAATGTAAACAAGGCTTAGCAGATGGCGCTAAAACTTGGGCCCCGAAATATCATCTAATTTACTGATCCTATTATGAAGCAGTGCTCCAGACACTTTTAAATGAAGCAGAAAGTGATTTTAGTGATAAGGATAATTGTACAGAAGAGTTTTTCAATGAAAGTTTGCATCCAACTGACTCTGATATGTATGTTCAAACATAATTATTTTTTCTAGTGATAATATATTTTGAAAAATTTATAAAATATATTAATATGCCAAAAGATATATATACAGAATTTATAGGTTGATTTTTATACTAGCTGTTAACCTGTATGTTTAAAATGCCCTAGAAAACCGTACTATGAAAGTCACACAAGCCAATAAAAAAATTACCCAATTTTACCCATTGTCATTTTTTTTTTCATATAATTGTTAAATTTTACATTATATTGTCTTCTATATACCTTCATATACTGCAAAAATAATTATGATTTAAAAAGTAAAAAGTATATGTTTTTTTCAAGAATATTATTTATTGTAACATGTAATTTGAGAAAAAAATGTATGTTCCTACGCATTTACTTTTTTCAATGATAATATATTTCGAAAAATTTCTAAAACATATCTATATATCAAGAAAAATATCTGCAAAATATATTGGCAGCTTTTTATACTAATATATTCATTAGAAAATTTAATCTGAGTGTAAATGAAATGCGGCCTCTTAGACCACACCTCCCCAGTTAAGTCCTAAATTTCACTTCCCCAGTTAAGGGTTAATCGCTTTTAAAAGAGCCAAAACACTTGCTCGTCACATTCGCCATCGTAGTCAGAGAGAATCTTGGACATCCATTACATCCTCTACTTCCAATAAAACTTCATGGAATAAAGTCAAGGCTACTAATGGAATTTATGGTGAACTTTTTATCCTTGTTTTAAAAACAGAAAACTTGATGCATTCCACCCCAATAGATGTAGCTAATATTCTAAGCCAAGCATTCGCATAGGTTTCCATAATTGATACTTAGAGTCCTGATTTTCTGGGAATTAATACTTGAGGGAACGGTGGCCTTTGAATGTACTGTGAGTTCAGGATGTTTGAACCGGAAATTACCTAGTGTTATGTCCATGACACCAGTCCAGAGCCAGATGGAATGACATATAATATTTATCGCCATTTGAATATAACTTACCTTTCCAATCTATTACTGTTATTTAGTAGAATTTGGACTGAAGAAAAGTGCCATTTACAAAGACACGAAGCTATTGAGGTTTCTATCCTAAAGCCTGGAAAAGAGCCATACAATTCGTTGAGCTTCAGGCCAATTACCCTTATGAAAGGTCTTTGTAAGACCTTTGAGCATATGGCCAATGCTCGTCTAATCTACGAACGCTTGCGCGTTATCTGTCACCAGCTATCTCTTTGCTTAAGGAGTCAGAAATTATCTGCTTGATATTATTTCCGCGCAAATCGGTCCTAAATTAGCCCATTTGTCATATGACGCTTCCAGGTGGTCTTCGTAGACTATATGATGCCCGTCTTTCTCGTATTCTTCCATTCAGCGACAGAGTTAAAACGATCTGGCATGACTTGGACCTTAACGATGTTCACATTAAAGCTAATGGCTCTTTTGCTTCCCACCCAGTTATATACTGCAGTTTTCTTTTTTCACGGGATTTGATAAACCTTTAACTGCTCTGGCTGTTTTCTAACAGTTTTTTCTTTTCTTTATTAAAGCCATCAATCTTTTTATTTTGTGCCCACTTGACACGATTTTGGATGGTTGAAATCAGATAACCATGTGGATTCATACTTCCATCTGATTCACTGAATCATCGTCTGCACAACTATTACTCAGTATTTACTTCTGAATTGATGGTTATATTTTGTGCTCTTCAGAAAATTTCGCCTTCATCTCAGAATGATTCCATTTTTGATTCCGATAGCATTAATGTTTTGGACGCACTTTCTCATTATCAGAATCCGATGCATCCGATTAATATCCACATCTTGTTCGCTTATAGTTTATAACAAAATAACGGTTTCAATATCATTTTTGTTGGACTGTTGAGTCATGCAGGTATTTCTGGAAGTAAAAAAGGAGATCCGATTGCAAAATTTGTGATTTTTTTAACACAGGACTTCCGCTTGGAAGCGTTAAAATGGTATTCTCCTGTCACATGTTTTTTTTTTTAATTTGACCTAATCTACCAAACGAAAGAAGTGATAGAAGAACCCCTTTGGGTCATAAAACACTGTAGAAACCCTGTCCTCTCTCTAACTGTCTGCAAGTTATGGTGAATAAAATGAATATACAACAAATCGGGGAAAATTCCAAACTTGAAAAGTTTTTACAGACTTGCACATAAAATAAGCACACATCTTGAAAGAGAAGGAAAATCCCATTAGATGACACTATTTTGATAAGGATACTTGTATTTAATGGACTGAAAAGAATGGATTGGAGAGTCGAAGCATGAATTGTAAAAGATTATTACTAAATTCGAAGACGCTGGGGGGCTGCTATGAAGAAGAGGACAGAAACTGATTTGAAAGGAAAATGTGAAAGAAGTCGCTATTACAGTAGGTGAAAAAGCCCCCAGTTACCAATACTCTTCGACAAGTCCTTAGGCGGTGTCAAGCAATTTGTCTCCGTCTACCGTAAGAAAGGTCCTGCGAATCATTTTAAAGTGGTATTTATATAAAGTTCAGGTGGTGCAAAAGCTGCGTTCTGAAGACTCGGAATAGCGCATTAATTTTAATTATGGGTTTCTGGCCAGAATAAACATTTATAGTGGATTGCCTTGGTTCCTTTTGTGATTAGATGAGGTGCATTTTACCCTAGATGGAGCAGTGAGTAATTAAAACTGTTATAGGTTGGCTACGGTATGTCCTAAAGTTGTGCGCGAACATGCTTTGCATGCTGATTTCACTGTGGTATGATGTAGTTTTAGTGCTAATTTCATTTTTTTTCTTTCAGGAAAATAACTCTTTAAGAATCTAAAAGATAATAGTCACGGATCCCATTTCTGTAAACTTTTACTTCAGCAAGCTATTCATGCTTTTTGCTATCGCAATGGAAGCATTGTTTTTAATTAATAAAATATTAATTGTCAAGAAGCTTATGGTTCATAATATATGTGAACAAAATTTGAAATAAATCTAGTGAATAGTTTGATTCCCCTCTTCCCCCCCCCCCAAAAAAAAAAAACTGGCATTTCAGTTTCATTTATATAGGTAAAATATTCTGGTAATTAGCTAAGAAATAATCTAGATTTTTTTTTAATTTATTGCTTTTTCCTTCAATTCTGTATAAGCGCAGATGATACAGTATTGATAACATCCCGTTGTCTTTAATAATATTTAAGTAATAATAATATTTAATAATGATTTAATGATGGCAATGTATTCCGAGTAAAAATTCATTTCACGAACTGATTTCTAACTTCATTTCAACATTATTTTTGGAACCACAAGACCAAAATATCATCTTATAATTTTTGGATTATATTAGACGAGGGAGAGTTTCGGGATTCGACTTTTTGCGGGCCACCCTTCTGTAGGTTACTTTTTGTTACTAACTAGCCGCTTTTGGCGACCAGCCGGTTCGCCAGTATTACCTCTCGCTACAATTTTCAATTAAATATTTTAAGTAACTGATGTCTTAATAAATTCTCAAACAAAACATTTTTAATCTTCAAATTTTGATAGTCACACCAAACTTATACTGTTGTTTAGATCGTTTCGTTCAATTTACTATATATATTTTGCTAATTTGTTGTCATTTCCGGTAAAACTTCAACTTTAATTTAAAGAGTAAATGATGAAATTGCAATTAATATAAAGATATTTTTTAATAAAACCAAGCGTTTTATTTTATTTATCATCTTTGCTGTTATTTATTTATTATTATTATTATTGAATATGAGTATTGCAAACAGAATCGCTCGGTATTTAAGTCTTATGTTAACTACAAAATATTTTTCATAATTTATGTAATATCTCAAACAATAATTCAACAAAAATTTCTCAGATTCAACATAAAATTCAGTTTTTAGTTTTGCTTTGAAAAGGATTGAAATGAAATCAATAATAATATTTTGTTCCGGCCTATAAATATATTTCAAAAATTATGAAGCCTAAATTTAATGCAGTAAGGTATCATATTCTGAGAAATATTCTGGACACACCAAATTTTAAATAAATGAATGAATGTTTCTATTTTCCACGATCAACTAAGACTTATTTATGAAGTTTTGAATGTTAAAAATTTAGAAAAACTGAACATTTTCATAATCTTAGGCCGATTAATCTTGAGAAACCTGCGCGCTGATTGGCGTATTTTATTTGAAACGATCGATGGAAAATCTAAAATTATCCTTTTTTTTATTGAATAGTAATATTCAACTTTTCATAAATCAGTCAGTTTAAGTGATTAATTTAGTTGAATGGAAATTAACTCTTTTTATTTAAAATATTAGTGTTTCAAGAACATTTTGTTAATCGTGATTTCCACAGCAGAAGCTTTATGTAAAATCAAAAATTCGTTATTTATTAGAGCATTTATTGAATCAAGTTACATAAAATATAATCATTTTCCATTTAGTCCATTTGAGCAGATCTTTGTCTTACTAAAGGTTTACAAATTAGCTGTGTGGCCCTGATTTGAATAGATATCCTGTTCATATTAAACAAAACTTGCCTTAAAATAAAACTGATTTATTGGATTAATAATATAAAGAGTGTAAAAGATCATAAAATAATTTTTCTTGAATTTATTTTTTAGAAAAAATAATATTTCATATTTGTTTTATTTCCTACAGACACGTGCCGAAAATTATATTTTTGCAGATTTCAGTTCCAAAAAGATTTAATTTATTTTTAATTGGAGCTTTAATCAATGTGATGGCAACACACTGAAAAAAGCTAATTTTTTTCCCATGACCGCGAAACGTGCTCGTGCAGCTTAAATTTTATTTTTATTTTGTATGAAAAAAATTGTTGAAAAATATAGTTAAAATATTTATTTAAAAATTCATTAAAAATAGAAATTTAATTTTAAGGTTAAAACATTTGTATCATTTAAAAGATAAATTTTTGATCTTTAACTTCATGTAAAAATCTTTTTAGTGCGGTAATATTTTCGGAAGTTATAGCAGAAACACGCCAAAATGTCTCTTAATTTTTAAATAAATAAAATTCGAATTAAAAATTCGAAAAAATAACCCCCAGGTGCACATTCCCGGCCGACAAGGTATACAAGTGCCAAATTTGGTAGCTGTAGGTTGAATGGTCTGGCCTGTAGAGGGCCAACACACACACACACACACATTGAGCTTTATTATAAGTATAGATATAGATATTATTGAATTACGATGTTGATTATTTAAGTGCCTGTCATACGATTCTTCATAGATTTATGAATTATATTTATTCCCAAATGCTACTTTGACATGTAAAATGCTCATAGGTGTGGTGATCAAATAGACAACCGATTAGATAATTTTATTTTGTGCCTTCATTTATACTTGAACTTTGTAAGTTATGTACATTTGTAAGTTATATACAAACAAAAATAAAGTATCTATGACATTATTTATAGGATTTACATTTGTAGATCTTTTTTCTTTATGGATTTAGTTGATTTACTCGGTACTCAACAGCTCTTCGTATTAGAGCATTTAAATTACAATATTTTTTTCATTTTTTTACTATTTTATTTAAAATTACTTTTAAATTTAAATTTTGAATTTTTTTATACTTAAGATATTGAAACCAATTTTCTTGAAGATGACTTACGATTAACCGATTTATATTTTCAGTTTGCCACATTACATATTTCTTAAAACCTGTTTATTATGAGAGATTATTTAAAATCATTAAAAATATTTGATTTGGGCACATGGGGAGGGAAATGGGGGACTTACATTGCCGAAGATGAACCACAGGGATTAATCCAACCCTACACTTAGCAGCAATTCTTGCACGGTAGTCATTGGGATGTTGTAAATTGTAAAATAAGCATATGCGGTATTATTATATTTGTACGTGAAAAATTTATTGATATGGCTAAAATTATATATATATTTAAAAATAAAACCGAAAAGATGAAAACATTTTCTTACTGACGTTTGTGAATTCCCGCATATTGCAAGTAGCCAATCTTGAATCAAAAATTTTTTCACAAATAAATTTTTTTTTTCAGTTTTAAAGAAAAATGTTCAGGTTCTGATATAGTCGTAAGATTTCTCCAGAGAATATTTATCAAAACAATAATTTTACTAAGAATGTAGTCTCAAATGCTTTAATACGTCAATTAGTTTTTAATATGTTTGTGAGAATTATTAAGAAAATTTTGAAAGATATTAAGCCCAGAATAGGAACATCGCATTAAAATAGCGTAGAACAAAGCAAGAATTGAAGACAAAAGTGATAGGCGGCGCAAGTAACAACAAAATTAAAACACCGTTTTTTAAGTTAAACTATTGAATAAGCTGAAATGTGGTAAATTAGGGAAATGCCTGGTAATCCTCCAGGAGTTCAAAGAAGGATGCAAAAGGGTCGCTAATGGGAAGTCTCTAAAAGATGTCTAGACATTTTTTTTTTCCGATTTATCAACACGTTCGTTTTCGGAACTTTCAACATTTTCAAAGTTTTCCGTTATCAGCAGCTGAGCGGCAATGACGAGGCATACATTCCGAACTCTGTTGTCCTTCGTTACTCTACAGAGAACTGAGATTGCACGACCAGCAGTTTAATAGCCAACTATTGAATAAGAGAAACATAAGTGCTACCTTAGTCATATATATAAATATGGGAAGTCTCGTTTTGAACAACTTTCAGCTATTTTTCTGTAGGTTCCGTTATTTTTAAACATGGGCAGACGATGATGGCGACACTGAGACGTCACCCCACCCCCCTGTTTCTCTCCACATCATCGAGATGAGGTTTGACCCTCGTTGTTAGATCAAGCATGCACCTATAAATTTGGGCGAATACACTGTGGATGATTTTCTAAAAATATCTCAAGAAGGGCTTTAGTGACTTGTCTATAAAATAAAGAAATGACTTTAAATTGTTATAAAAAGTTTGATTATAACGGGAAAAATGATATAAATAAGTGTATTGAATAATGCGTGGAATTCTATAAACGAGTGGCCTTTGGTAATGCATATGTCATGTGGGTGCAGAAACCAGGCGACATTGGTGATCAAAGACGTTTATTCTGCCATAACAACCTCAGAGCTAACACCTAAGTGAATCGACAGGTGTGCATGCTCGGATTATCAAAAAAGATGATGGACAAGTTACGTCATATCACGTGATGGATTAGGGTGTGACCAATTACTCTGATTGAGTCAGCACACCTATATAGAAGACGAAATAAGCCTAACGAGAAAAAAAAAGATTAATTAAATAAAAAAATTAATTAAAAAAGGATTCATTATATAAACCTTAGAACTCAAATAAACTTAATATGAAAATTATTTTTATATTACATATATAAACTAGTAATTAAAATATGCTGAGAGGTTGATAGTGAGATGATTTGGAGATAAATTTGCTAAGGATTCAATAAGAAGCTTGGAAGAACCATGCATGAGAACCATGAAACTTGGAAGAAGAGGAAAGATCATCCTAATTGATTCCTATTATAGTAGTTCTCAAATCTCAAATGCAAGCTTCCAACCCCCGTTTAATGAAAATCCAACCATCTATTACTAATTCCAAATTCCTCAAGCAGGAGTTCATCTAGGGAGCAATGCGAAAGCTCATTCAGAGAGATCGTCTCAAGATTCCAGGTATGCAACAGTAACCCAACTATATTTTAAGCGAAATTAATGACTGAGACTTGAACTGCAACGGTTAACAAGAAAACTTTAAATGGAATCAATTTTAAAATTACATTTTGACCAGTATACTGTCAGCAAAAAAATTTCAAAACAATTTTCCATAGAGCTGCCAAAGAATTAGAACAAAAAGAAGAAGAACAAATTAGCATCAATATAGAAAATCAATAGCCTTTCAATAAAAAACAACGGTGGAATTTAAACAGAAAAGCAAATGAAATCAACTATTTATAATCAACGTAAAACCAGGCTCAAATTATATCTCCATTCTATAAGAAATTACAAGATAATTTCTAGAAACAGAAAATAAATTCACTTAAAAATACATTAACATGAAACCAAACACAAACTCCTAGAAGGAAAGAGTCTGAAATATTTCCTTAATTAAGATGAGGAGGAGCTTAATAAAGCTCATGTTCTTCCTAAATGGCTTCCACCGAAATTCTATCAATGGTGAAATAAATAAAGGAAGAAAAATGTTTATTATTACAGACTGAAGACCTTTCTCCCATTATTCTTAATTTAAGACAACAAAACAACACTTTTAGAAACATATACAATATCAACAACTTATGTTTCATGAAAGTTAAGATTGAATCGTATATGAAAAGAAATATTTCGACAATTTGCTATAATCATTCAAGATTAGTTTTTTTTTAATAATTTACTCAAATGTATTTATTTGACTTTGAAACATTTAAAAATACATCTTTTCTCATTTTAGTTTGAATAACGAGTTAATTTTTTTTTACTTTGTTTTCATTTCCCAAGGTTGAGGAGCCGTGGTCGTTTAGGGATCGACGAGTCGTGGGTTCTTGGCCCGATTCCACATAAAATGTATGCTTGCTTCAATTTCAAGCTGTAGAAGGTCAAAGAATCTCCGTTGATGTGTAGCGGAAGTTTGGAGAAGTAGCGCTACCTCAGATACCATTCTCGTTATCTGATCACGATTCAAAATAGTGAAATCTAGACCCAAAATAAATCTGGAGTAGCTTTAAGACGGGTTTAATCTAACTAAATGTAACCTATAATCAAAGAATTACTGGCTATAATGGCATCCGCTGAAGAACAATTCTAAATCATGTTGATTCAATGGGCTATCTTGATGCGTAACCTTTGGCAACTTTTAACTCATTTTAAAATTTAAAAAATAGCAACTTTTTAGCTTATATTATAAATAATGCACTTGAATCATTTTTAAAGAAAAAAAAAAGTGTCAAGGTTATATATATCAGAATACACTTATGCCGGTGTCCTCGCATAGGGATAACGCGTCTTCCCCTTTATCTGGGCGTCCCGGGTTCGAGTCCCGGTTTGGGCAGGGTTGTTCTTCCGTTGTTCTATCTGTGAGATGTGTGAATGTACCCACCTGTAAAAAGGAGTTATGCAAGCGAATGAGTGATGCGTGAGTAGGAAAGTCGTACTCTCGTCCCTAGTTAGCGCTACTATGAAAACAAGGGTTCTATGTCACTTGCGCTGTATAAATTTCCCCTTTCCGCTCAAGTGTCAAGAAAGGCTACCGCATTATAAACTTTATCTTTGCATGTAAGATTTGGCGATTTTACAAAGTACGCCAAATGGTCACTCAATATGAATGAGAAAGATACTCCTTGTCTCTGATAACGAAACGAAACTTTCTTGAGAAAAATGCTGATGATCCTTACCACGTTTCAAACGAGTGTTGAATATAATAAATATCAAGTGTGAGAAATTTGCTTTAAAAATGTATTTATTAAAAGGAATACGTTTATAATTTTCCCACACGGAAGACATTTATAAAAATTATAATTCTGATGTGCATAATACAAATTTAATCTAATAAAATGAATTATAATTTTGTGTTTTATGAGGATTTAATCTTTATATCTCTTACGGTTTAACTTTATCTAACAAAATCAAAAAAAGAAAACTTAGAAAGGGCTTTAAATTCAAATTTAAATGGATATCAATAATGTTTAGTTCTTTCTATATGTATGTACGCTTTCATGTATATACATTACACAAACTGATACTTGAAATGAGCTAATGTATTTTTTACGTTAAAGCTGTTCAAATAAGGTTTTTTTTTTTTTTTTGCAGAAAAAAAAAAGATAAGCTTTTTGGCTGGCTAAAATAAATGATGGGAATGATATTAATAATTTTAAAAAGAGCTGCTGGTTAATTCTCAGGAGAAAAAAAAAACATTTTCAATAAGAAAATGTTGATAATTACTGAAATTCCTTCAAATCTGAAACATATTACTTCATTTTCTAGCTTATTTTACTGTCACATTTAACTATACATAATCCAATGTACCGCAAACGCCATTTAAATGCAACATCTAAACGTACTACATTAAAACGCTTAATTCTCAAAACCAGTATCATGAGCTTAAATTTTATTCGCAAGTAATGTAGTAGCAAATTTCTGCCTATTTTCTTAAAAGCACTGCCAATGATTTATTACTAATTTTCAATTTGTCTTAAATCTATGCACGAAAGAAAGCTAAAAATAAAATATATTACTTTATATTTTATTCGTTCTTTTGTTTTTTTCGCCACTGAATTTCTTGCCAAAAGTATAGATTTATATAGAATGGACCTTTATCGTAATCAAAATGGAAATTACAATGGTAAATATTTAAATATCTAGCCTTAAGATAAAAACTAATTTCACAACTATGTAAGCATGGTTTCTAAAGTCACTTTATTTTAAAGCATTAAGGGGTTGCACTTAGGAACAATTTTTTTTTTAAATATTGCATCTAAACATACTTTGAATTACAAAATTTCATTAAATAAGATAGGCAATTGTACAAAAATTGCAAAAATTAATTTTTTTATATCCATCATAATTTCAAGAGTGAATTAGTATATATTTATTCTTATTTTCATCTATACAAAATTTCACATTTCTATCTAGAACATTTGTAGGGATATTCTTAGTTTCAAATTTCGAAGGACTGGCCACAAATGTAGAAGAAAGCGTTTATTTCGGAATGCAATTAGTACATCATGAAATCATTATGGCTTTAAAAAAATTTGATAATAATAACGTTGTTCATTTTCACTCTTCGGCAGTTGCACTATTGTCTTTATAAAGAATGGAAGAGAAACTTGGGGAACTGAACATTTAAACCATCTCAGAGACTTACTGGAATACTCAGCAAGAAAAGCATTGTTTTTGTTGCAATGCAAAATCAAAACTTTTTTTTTTTCTGAAAAATGTTATTTGGAGAGACGAATGTTGCTTTCATCTAGATGGAAACAATAATTTGAAAAAATTTCACGTTTGGAAATGTGAAGACAATTCTTCGTTTGAGAAATTCATCATCACTCGCAGTTTTCTGTTCATATGTTACAACTGCCGTTTTTAGAAGTCCTTGAGTTGGTCTCATTTTCTACAAAAGTATATTGTATGGTAACGATAGATTCAGTTAATTTTTATTGGGATTATATCTGAACTAAGAAATGAATTAACTTTATCTATGGATATTTGATAAATCTTTGCTGACTAATTCAAAAAGTCAGTCCTCATGTCACATGAACTCAATCACATATGCTCAAGTATTAATAAGTTAATGTAATTCTGCATAGGTGTTGAAGGTGTTAATTTGGAACCAATTTTTAAGCACTTTAATTAATTGAATATTATTCTATTTTTTTTAAAAAAATGTAATGAAAGTTAATAAATGTTATATGTTTTATCAAAGGAAAGATAGAATTTCAACCGCTTGAAATTAAGCATGTTATATCCTTTGAGAGTAAATTTTATTGACCACAGTTTAGTACGTATTATAGTATAATTTTATTCAAATACTTTAAAGATAAGGGTTTGTTATTCTTTTTTTTTGGGGGGGGGGGAGATCCTCCAAAAAAGGCTTAAATTGGAATCAAAATTATTTCCTGAATTTGAAGAGGTCTATCGTAGCTCTCAGAAAATAGTTATAAACATTATCATTAATTGAAATTGGAAAAGACTAAAGCAAAAAGATAATAATTAATATAAAAAGCCACCAATCAATAGAAAAATTAAGGCTGTATTCTTTTATATCTTGAGGAACAAACGAATAAAAAAGGAAATGATATCGTTCATAAAATATCAAACTTGAGTTCAGATTTTATATGCTGATATGAGATTGAAAATCAAAACCTATTTTCCATTATTGAGCTAAAAAAAATTAGTGATGTAATTTGTGGAATCATTTTCTTTAATTGATCCGATGAAACAATTTTAAAAGGTTATATTTTTTTCTACATTAAAGCATATTTCTCAGAGTGTTTATTACATTTTTAAAAGTAAATAAACTACAAAAAATTTACTGATTTTCTTTTATTGAAAATATTTTTCTGTCAGATTTCATTAAAAACTATTTTGGTGATTCAAATATGACAAACTTCCCTTATTTCTACTATTTTGAAAATACTCCTATTAAAATAAGCAATATCAAATTAATTTTTTTTCTTAACCAATAAATATAATTACGAAGGAAACAAAATCTATAAAATGATGTGGAACGCACTAATCATTCTATTTACTGGCCAATTAAAATTAGATTTTTTTTGTTGTTAATTGATATAGTTGTATCACCAAAGCCTGAATTTGAAGTCAAAACTTATGCCTTTGAAAATTTTAGAGATCTTTTATACTGGCGAACTGCTGGTCACCAAAGGCGGCTAGTTTCTTAATAAAGATATTGCTAAATGAACTATTCTAATATATACATATACATACATTTTTTTCCCTTTTATGAGTATAGATAATAGCGATTTTCAAGAAAATTCATCCAGAAATTTGAGATTGTTTAAATATTAGTAAATAAAATCAGCTATAAATTCTCTTATATCTTACTTCTTTTTAAATGCATTTAATTCCGCTATTTATTTTTCTGATAAAAACAGTCTTACTTTTCTATTAATAATAGAATTAATTATTATTTATTACAAGATATATGAATAAGATAAATGTATGTACAAGATCTCATAAATT